>PVIC010005742.1:0-56946 GCA_004025085.1 Thryonomys swinderianus
GGAAAACCATCAAAGGATACTGGATCATCATAATGGTTGTTGTAATTTGAGTAGAAAATGTGATCCCTTATAGTATTTCAACAGAGATGCTACCTCAAGCAGAAATTTCTTCCTGAAAAATAGCCTATTATAAACAATAAAGGAAGTAGCTATGAGAAATGAATTAGGAATTACCTGCATCCTGATTGGTGCCAAAGAGTGCTTTAAATAGCAAAAGCTTCTGGAAATAGCAGCACAGTTCAGCCCAGTTGTGCATACCGTCTAGTCTGTGGGTTCTTGGGCATACATTGTGGTCTTTTTGCTGACCTGTCTTCACACAGATCGACTTCAGTGGTACAAGGGACTGTTATGACTTATTTCAATATGGTATTCATTCTCAAATCATTGCATAACATTTATATGGAATTGCACACACGAAGTTTTGAATGGCAACAGACAAACCCCAAAGGCACCAAGACTGGAACAGGCCTTCAAAAGTCTAGCTCATCGATCGAATGAATCATGATCTCTTTGATGTAACATCTAGTGGCAACCCCTTTAAGATTCTAGTCCCTACGCATTCATAACTCCAGTATGAGACACACGCAGGCTAATAGAGAAGAATTTCAATGTAGACTATAAGACTATTTATTTCCTAAGGCGTTATGGTTCAGCCTTTTGTTTTTACTTACCAAAGAAAATTTTCAAACAAATTCCATATTTTTATCACAGAAGTTGTGGTGCTTGGCACACAACTGACAGTAGTTGGAGAAGGGATAATAGAAAAGAAGAAAAAGTGTATTTGAGGAAGTTTTGACTTAACTATATGGTCTTTTTTTTTAACTCTCAGATTTCCTGTAGTATGAATCAACTCCTAAGCCAGTGAATACCAGGGCATTTGAGTGTGTGAAGAAAGGGAGTGGGAAAATCCCATTTCTACTGCTAGGAAAACCCAGAGATGACAACATAGAGAAAGAAAGAAAACATGATTTCTTGGATAAGTGCAATTAGTACCGTGGGCTAAAATGCCACCTCTGAGTTGTGAGGGCGAACTCAGTGCAGAGTCACAAGTTGAGAATTTTACAGTGCATGATTCAACAAGGTAAGAAAATTTAAATTCTGAGGACATTGTGAAAGTACCTCCATAACACACCTGTGTGCCGTTTTGATATAGGACTGTCCTTCTGACATTCATGCCTTTGAACTTTATCAAGGTAGCAGTGCTGGGAGCTTAAGCTAGTGGGAACTGATTGGGCCAGGGGGTGGAGGTAGGGGCAGCACCGTCCTGAGTAGAGTAATGCCTCTCGCGTGGGAATAGCTTACGGTGGTAGAGTCCTCATTCTCATGGCGTTGGATCAGTTACCATGAGGACAGGCTGTTATAAAGCCAGGCTACAGCTCCCATTTGCTTTTTCTGCATGTACCCACCTGTGCTTCCAATTCGACTTCTGCTGTGTTGTGAAGCGGCATGGGCCCCTTACATAGTTCAGTCGATGCAGGCTGCCCAACTTTCCAGCCTCCAGAACTGTGAGGCAAGATCAAATCTCTTTACATATTATTCAGTCTCAGATGCTCTGTAATAATATAAAATGGGTGAAGCTGATACCCCTGACCAAATCTGCCTAGGGAGAAAAGTAAGGTTTCGGTACTTAGAGGTCATTGTTTCTGCATTTCCATTCTTCTGTTTTCTGGGTAACATCAGGACGTGATGAAGCTTTTGTGAAGAACCACTGATAAATTCAACAAGTATCAACAGATCCAGTCGTATGCACTAAGATAGGCATGACTCCTGCTCTGAGGACCTGATATGCACTGAAGTGTTTGGGGGCTTCCTAGGGTGCAGCTCACCTGCACTTTGAGTGCCTGTTCTGTTGGCTCCTGGTGGTAACCACTGGTCTCCTTTCTCCATCCCATGGTCTCTGGAGGTGATTGCTGCCATGTACCACGCCCAGACGGCTCAGGGTCCAGCAGGCGTGCTTCCTCTCAGATAGGCTGCATCGAATTCTTCCAAGGCTGGCGATGCCTCTGGGAAGGAAGTAGATACTCATGCCCAGCTGCCATTATACAAGGAAAGGGAAATAAAAAATGACCAAGACATGGTACACACAATTTCTCAAAATGAGTGTACAGGCTATGCATTAGAAACATATACCAATAAAGAAAAAGACAAATTAAAACTAATAGGGGATTTAAGCATATTTAAAATAGAAATTCCTAGTAATCTTGAGTACCTGACTCCTGCCAACCCTGAAGCTCACATTAATGAGAACAAATATCATATTCTTCACCTGCCCCCTTTAGATATGTTGTTAGAATTTTTAAATTTATAACCAAAGAATACAAATTAACACCTCTCTTATTTCAGTAGCTTCTTGTTGAGTGTAATCTGCTAGTATACCAAACACGCCTGGACTTGTGTGAAGGTAATTTAAACCCAGCACTGAGAAGACTGTTCGGCCAACCCCCCTAAGGAATTCTACCTGCACTGGTGACTTATGTGCTGAGTATGATTGAAGACGATGTTTAAGTAGGAGTAGGTATCAGTGATGAGCAGGTATTGGTGTTGAGAACCTGTAGAAGTCAGTCTTTAAGACAGCCAGTGCCCCAATACTTCTTTAGAAATATCTGTATACTGTGAAATACCGAGGGCTTTTCCTTCAATCCGTCTAATAACAAAAGCCTTGCCCTGACAATGCTGCCTGCAGAAGGGCTGGGACCACCCATCTGGAACAAGACTGAAGTCCACTCTGTAAACGACCCCTTTTTAAATTCCGCACTAGTTGTTTTCGCTTGCATTGCTCCCAGCCAGCCTTCCTGACCTTGCTCCCCTCTGTCACCCAGCAATAAATTCTGCATTGTGCTACATCCTTGAAGGACTTCACCACTTAGGGCGCATCCATTTTGGACTTGACAAGAAGGTGAAACTGCAGCAACAGGAGAGGAGCGGAGAGGTAAACAGACCTGGGAATGGCTGTCCTCGACCCCTGAGGGCCGTCCCGGACCCAGGTGTGCAGAGGGGCTCGCAGCCGTCCGGAGAGCTCGCTGGATCAGGCCTCTTGGGAACGAAACCCAGAAACAGGTACCGAACTGAGCTGTGCCTGCAGAACACTGAATGTGTCCATTGATCTGGCAAATGGGAAGAAATTCTGGTTCTTCTTAGCGCAGCGATTGGTCCTTGCGGTCACGGGAGCAGAGAAGGGAGACAGAGCAGGGAGACAGCCCGGCTCCCCTCTGTGACCCACGCAGCAGGAAGTGCATCCAGACCGGGCTGACATCCTACCAGGCCGAGACAGGATCCCGGTGCCCCACTGTCCGTGACATACTGCCCCAGTGCTCTCTCCTGGGTATGTCTCCCTTAAAATGCCCCAAGGAAGGCAGAGGACTGTGTCACCATGCTAAATAGGACCCCATAAGCTGTAAAAAAAAAAAAAAAAAAAAGTGTGTTTCAGCCTTCACGGCAGCGACCGCTGGGGTACACAGAGGTTTCACACTGACATCTCTCCCCTGGGGGCTGGATGAGGATGCAAATCCAGCCCACCGCTCTCTCCGCGAAGCCCAGCGGGAATACACAGCTGCAGTTCATTGCATCACTGTCAGTGAAGCCCCGGGGAAACGAAGGCCCGTACTAACGCTGCACACCGAACAAGGAGGGGAAGCATCTGAGCACACTTCCCACTCCCTCTTCTTCTTCCTCTTCCGTTGCTCACAGCACGGAACCAGCTTTTCCCAGCCACGCTTCCAGAGAAAAATAGGGTTTCATTTCTCCTTTTGAGTGGCAGAACCTCCCAGCTACGTCGGGCCCCTCCACCTCAGCACTGCTGACATTGGCAGCTGCGCCAATCTCTGTTGCGGGGCCCTGGGCGTCCAGGGGACGTTCAGCAGCACCCTTCGCCTCCACTCCGTTGCCAGGAGCGACCCCACCCCCACCCCACCCAGCTGTGAGAACCGGGAACATCTGCAACCCAGCTGTCCAGTGGGGTACAGTCCTTACACACGGAGAACCCCGGCCTGAGAAATGAGCCGTGTAAATGCCTCACAGCTAGAAGGTACAGAGCGCAGAATGTTTCGGAGCACTATCGTCCAGATAAAAGAGCCAGAGCTAGACAAGTGTCGTGACTTGCTTCAGGTAATCTAGGTAAAATGGCACAACCAGCATGAGCGACTGAGCCTTCTGATCACTTACCGAGTTCTTGGCAATGGCGAACTAATTATGTCGTTGTCTGCTTGATATTACTAAGAAAGAAAATCTAGGTGTGGAGCAAAGTCTCATGGAGGGAATAGAAAGGACTTCCGTAGAGGCGGACATAGTTGAAAAACTCCAGAAACCACTGACGCTTCGTCAAGGGCTAAAAAAAGGCAAATGATGGGGACTGTGTTACTGAACCCCAGCGGAACCTGCACCCCGAGGCGCGTCCCAGAGGACGAACATGGCGGGGGGGGGGGGGGCACAGCTACGGCAGAAGCGAGCTCTGGGAGGGAGCAGGAAGAAGCCCTGGGCCCTCCTCTCCTGTCGCAGATTCCTCCTCTGCTTCCGTTCACTGAAGCCACCTAAAGCCAGGCACACGGTGAGCAAGGCACAGATTCCCAGGACGCACCATTTCGAGGGGGGCAAGGAGAATAGCTGTCTTCAGGGCGGGGGTGACACATGCAGAAACATAAGCAGGCAGAAGTGCAGACGGAGGTGGCAGTGGAGAGGAGGCTGATGGGTAAAATGGGCACAAGACACAGTGTCAGCACTGCGAACCCCGGGCCAAGGGTGTTTCTTCCCTCTGGCTCCCAAACCAAAGCTGTGCACAACACCAGCTTGGCCAACAGTGCCCCTGCAGCAGCCTGGGGCCTGTGATGCACGCGTAATGGTTTCCGTGGACGAGCGGACCCCTGGAATGGATTTATGTGTCTGAGAATGTAACCGTCTCTTCTCTGCAGAGCCACAAGCGATATGGAGCATACTAAAGCCATCGGCATCATTATTCTAAAGACTGCATCCGCTTTCGGAGAAACTCTCAGGTTAAGAAATGAACCTAAACTATTCTAAGGAAATCGGATGCAATAAAAAGAAAACTTTATAGCATGTATACAAACTAAAAGAAATAGGCTATTCAGGGTGGGCAGGAAGTAACTATTCCAACAAATCATAAGTTCTGTGAAGTTAAGTTTGTGGCTTCTAATATGAAGCCATTAATTACACAGTCACAGGATTCATTCTTAATCACTCATTTGACATTTACTGAACCTCTATCATGTGGCAGGAGTTCATTGAGATGCTGGACAAAGCAGAAGACATCTGGTCCTGTGCAATGCAAATGGTTGCAGATGTGTCAGACTGTTCGCTGATTGTTTTTTTCTATGGCATTACAGGTTTTTTAGAGTTTAACGACATCAAATTACGCCTTGATGCTGATGTTTGCCTAAGAGCGAGTGAACAGAGTAAAATGCTGGCCTGGAGCCTTGGTTACTTTGTCATTTCAGAGACAAAGTAGCCAACACCCAAAGCTAAAGGAGGGAAGGTGGGTTTCACCGTTTGCCGAGTCCATAGCTGGCTGGCTCGGAGCCAGGGTGGAGAGACAGCGGAGCATCACGAAGGAGACCAGCATGCAAAACCCAGGAAAAGAGCACACAGCAACCAGCCTCTCCCTTTTATCTTTGTCTGGCTGCCCAGCTTTGAGGGGGTGTCGCCCACGCCCAGCTTGGCCTTCCCATTATCTACACCCAGAACTGTGCCAAAGCAATCCATGCGCTAATTTAATTATTATGTACTTTTAATCCCAGCATCACATCTTTCTTCTAGTCACCTCCAAAAAGCCCCACCTATGAGAGGTTTGGGGGGCTTATCTAGTTACAAGCCATAATATTCTGCACCTGATCCCCCAAAGGCTTGAGCACATCCAATTACTCAAAAGTCACTGAGTTATTTCTAAGAGTCGCCAAAGTCCTCACCGCTTAAACTCTGCTGAAAAGTCCAAGTTCAAAGTCTCCTGTGAGACTGAAGGCAAACTCTGCGAGCCCCCTGTACAAATGAAAAGAAAGTTAAAGCTTCAAAAATACAGTGGAGCAAGATGAACATATTCATTCTGAAAGGTACGAGTAGGGGCCAGAAAGGAACAGGCCCGAAGCAAGGCCTGAGCGCAGGAGGGTGATGTGCAGCACTGTTGTTCTGCATGCAGCACCAGAGGGTCTGCGACTCCATCCCGGATGCACCACAGGTGCCTCCACAGGTGCCACTCCCTTGGCTTCTCTCTTGAACCTACTCTGCTCTCTCCTTGCGCTTTTCCTGGCTTCTCCGACCTTCCAGGGTCTCCACTGCACATTTAGCTTCACACCCATGACTTCAAACACTTCTTCCTCAGAGGCAAGGCGACAGGCCGCCATCTGGAACCTGAGGGAAAGCCTGCCTACCCCACAATTCTCCCATTCCACACACACCTAAAACCAGCACGAAGTAGGTGATGCCAGAGTCTGCCACCAGCGGGTGCAGCACCCAGGCTTCCCTCTCTCTTCCCTGTAGGGCTTAAGTGCCTGCATCACGGAGCACTGTGAGCCCAATCGCAAAGCAGATTCCCTAGGCCACTGCCGTTCTGGAACAGGGTCCTGTGGGCTCTCTTCTCAAAGCAAAATCTTTCACCTTTGCTATTCTGAGGCAGCAAAGTGTAGAGTCTTACTAGTTCTCACAATATTTTCTTTTCTTTTGTCCTCTCCCTTCTCAGCAACCAAATTCTCCTCTGCTCTACCTTTGCAGTCTGTAGTTTTACGGGATCTTCCCTGCTAGCCAAACTCAAAATGTTTCAAATCATCCTTCTGGGCTCCTTCCTCTTGATTCTCAACATAGATCTGGCTAAAAGCCCCCAACAGTAGCCATGCCTCTACCTCAACATTCGACTGCCTTGAAATGCCTTTCACAAGATTACTCTACTACCTTTAACCCTAGTCTCAGGCAAAATGTCTGGGCACTTTTGTGTTTCTACATGAAAAGAGAGAAAGTACTTCTCCGAGGGCACCATCATGCTGCTGTTCGACTGTGTTTTCTTTGTCATTGGCTCCTCGGCTCTAACCAGAGGGACCCGCTCATCCTGGCCTTAGCACAATGCCTCAGTCTCCTACAGGTCACCCCTTGCACATGCTTCTGTGTGACTAGAACGTTGACCTCATAAAAATACATATTATCCATCCTTGTAGAGCTGTATGACTTCTTAAATATAGAAACCGATAAATGAGACTTTCATGCACAGTTATTTGGAATTCAAACCACTGAAATCAGATAGTTTAAGTTGGAATATTAAAATATTTTAAATCCCCCTATGAACTCCGTCAGTATGCATTGTGTTTATTTTAGGATTCTTACAGAAAAGTGTCAGAGTATTTATTCTTGTTAAACTCTGTAACTCTCAGTCAGTCAGATGTAGGTGGGGTAAGCAAACAGGGTTTTGGAAAACAGATTTTGAAAATCTGATGTTTTTCTTGTTTTAAGTCTGGTGGCATTGGGACAAGTCTTAAAACCCAAGTGATGGTTTTCTTCAAGGCAGAAATAATGAGGCTTGCAAAAATGTCGCTGGACTCGCTTCCACTTCTCCAAACAGCCAACAAGAAGCACATTGTCTGTGGAATTTCTCCTTCACCCAGACAAGGTGCTCTTGTGTCCTGTTGCTGAGGCAGCCGTGTCTCCTGACCTCACACTTACTCACGAAGCCATCAGAGCCCCACGGACACACCACGGAGCTCAGAGCCGCCCGCCGGCTCCCCCCGCGGACCCGCACCGGCCCGCCTCTCCACTCCGAAGCTCTGCAGCCACTGCCCTTCCTGACTCCATAGGGAGGTCCAGCCATGCAGTGAACACCGCTCATTTCCTACTGTTTCTCACATAACAGGCAAATTCATTGCTCTTGTGAGACAGGAATCGCGGGTGTAAATGCCACCCACACAGCTATTTTAGTCAAGGGCTGCCTTGACACACGTGGCACAGATCAGCCCCTGGGCTGCCCCTCACCTCCTGGATCCCTCACTGCTGCCAAGAGTCCAGGCCTCAGCTTCCCCATCGCCTCACTGCTGGCACCCTTCTTTGCGTGAGCTGTTGTCTACGCACATACGGGCCAGTCACCAATACTGATCTGAGGGCGTCTCTGGGGTGGGGCTGCTTGGGGTTGTCACCCTCGGGCAGGGACCAGCTCTGTAGCGGGCAGAGAATCATCTCGCTCTTCAAAGGAGAAGAGAAGAAGGAAAGGAACCTTGAGCCAGGTGCTCAAAGGCACTTGAGCTTTAGCATCCACAGGCTCCATGACC
This sequence comes from Thryonomys swinderianus, assembly GCA_004025085.1. Taxonomy (NCBI): domain Eukaryota; kingdom Metazoa; phylum Chordata; class Mammalia; order Rodentia; family Thryonomyidae; genus Thryonomys; species Thryonomys swinderianus. Next base: position 8,253 of record PVIC010005742.1, read on the forward strand.
TTCACTCAAAAGCTCAACCACTACACTCTCCTCAACTAACTCTGCAGGGCCACCCAGATCCAGACTTCACGAGGAGATTTGTTACCTCGAAGGCAGGCTCTGTCTTTCTCCCAGGGGCCTCCTGCTTTCCTCTCATAAAGTGCATGGCGGGCTTCTTTGCCCCAAAACCAGTGGGAGTGACATCTTCTTTTATCACTCCACAGTCCATCTCGCTGACTGGGTATCTGAATATGCAAGCTCACTGCTTCTGAGCTGTGGGTCATGTTCAGTGAAATGGTATCAACTATTCACTAAGTGTAGGGTGGTTTTCAGCCTCTCAGCTTTTAGGACCTCTCCCTAGTTAGCCAGCTCAGTATATTAATTCCTGCTTTTACAATGTCTGAGTAGCCTAGAACTAGTCATGGCTTCCCTCCTTTCAGGCTCAGATGGAGCATTTATGTGTAGACAGCCCCACACCTTTTAGAAAGAATGAGAATTCTAAGACTTTCAAGCTTAACATGGATGCTACTTAGTTCAGTAAGTTTTTGCTTCTTGTTGTTATTTTGGACAAGGCAATTCTAGGGAAAGATTATTGCATTCTCGATGTCTCCACTGCCCAATAAAGTACTAGCTGGCCTTGTATAGCATTTTAAGTTAAAATTAAATAAAATGAAAGTTCAATCCTTCAGTCACTCTTGTCTTGTGTATTCTCACATGAGTGTGTGCAGCTGGTGAAAACCACAGTGAATAAACAGAAAGTTCCTAGACAGCACTGGATTAACGATTGCATGTGTGACCTTGAGTATAAAATGCAACTATTTCTGACCCTCCCACTGGAGACTTGGATTTGGCCTAATAACAAGGTCATTCGATGAAATATCGTGAATACGCTTTATTGTTATAATTGCTGTTGTCACAATGATTTATAAAAAGACAACCCCTACTAGGGTTTTTTGACTGATTTATTTAGCTATAATTTCACAGATGCAATTTCTATGAGAGATTAGGAGAACTTAGGGATTTTTTATCAGTCCACATTCACAGTATATAATGTTTCCATTCCTTATGTGGAACTGGTACCTGCACATAACATAACTGGACTTCTTTTTCATCCCCTTTCTACCCTTACCCCACTATCTCTCCATCCTCTTCCATGGATATCTCTGTCCAAATTCCTATATGTTTAACTTTGCCCTTTGTTTATACTTTGGATTTTTCACATAAAAGAAACCATCTGATATTTAAACTTATGTGTTTGACTTACTCTACTTAACACTGTAGTATCAAGGCACATCCATTTTTCTATAATTTCATCTTTCTTTGTGGCAAATTAAACTCCATTGTGTGTAAATATATTTTCTTTGTCTTTTCATCTGTTCATGAACATACAGGCTGCATCCAAAATTTTAGCTCTTATGGGATGTTTAAGTCTCGCTCTGCTTCTCCAACTCCTTTCCTATTCTTGACACCCAGTCATTTGTTCATTCGCCAGGGATGTAGAGAGGGTCTTCCCTGCTTAGATGGCATGATGTGTGGAGACAGGACATATAACATTGATCTAGAGCTCTGACGTCCACTGGTCAGCTCTTTCCCTTTCCAGCCCCGCCCCTCAATTTCTTATCTGCAATATAAGAGGAGTAAACATATGGACCATGTGGGTTTTAACAATTAAATGAGTCACAAAAGGCACACCTCTTCGCTAAATACACCGTCTTGTGTGTTATTTTAATAATCAAACTATTTTCTTTCATTTGTCAGAAGTCGTCATACTTAAAGTCTAGTTCCTTTCTGGCCATCATTCTACAAAGGAACTGAAGATGCAAGGCCGGGTTGTGGTTAGTGTGAAATATGTAGTTTCTTGCCTGAACAACCATTTTGACACTTCCCGTAGTGTGGTGAAATTTCCTGTTCTTTGTTTTGCTGCCTTTTTTTTTCCCCTCTGTTGATAAAAACTATGAGGAAGCTGAATAATAGCAAGCAAGCAAATAAGAGATTATCTTCTGAAAATGTTCCGTCTTCTTTCACAAAAGAACCGAGCCCCTGTTAGAACACCCACCCGTGAGGAAAATTGAGTTCACTTTGCCCCCTTCGACTCTCCTTTCTCTTTTGAACGGTTCCATTGTAAATAAGAACAAACTGACAGCGACAAAATCTCTCCATTTGTATCACCCAGGAGCGCTTTGGATTGAGAAGAAACTTGTTTAAAGATGTTGAAGCTCTTAAAGAATAGGATTTTCTTTTTCTTAAGCCTGTTGTCGTCCGTGTCAGGCAAGTGGAGTCGAGGGCGTGAGTTCACACGTGCGAATTCTTGGTTGCACTCAGGTGGCTTCACTTCCCTCGCGTGCTCTGCAGTAGGGCTCCAGCTCCGCCCTTCGTGATGAAATCACCTTTTGAACCATCCAGCAGCCTTGAGTCTGATCTCCCTCCTTTTTTGGCACTGCTAACCTCTTCGGTCTTCCTTGAAAAATGTTATCCCCAGCCCTCCCAGCTTCACCTCTGCATCTCACTGTTGGAATGCTCTGGAAGTGAGCACGGGCGGTGTCTGATTAGAATTTAATGGTGTCTCAGAGAAAGACTTGGACAGTGCAATATTCACATTTTTTGGATGCTGTGAAGCTAAGAACTTTACCTAAAGCAGTAGGCTGTACAACAAAGACAGTGAGGAGCCAACAGATTGGAGCGATGAACCAACTGGAAAATCTTCACCTCTTCTGCCTTCCAAAGGTCGATCCGATATCCAATAATGATGGAGTTCACTACCCAGAATCTGAAAAGAGAGGATTTGCTAATAATTCAAATCCACATCTAGACATTTGATAATTGGATTAATCTCCAAGAAGCAATAAATATAACATCACACTTTAAAACTAGCTACTAGCTTTTTGACTACCACGTTACTTAGAAAAAACTTCAGTACTAATTTTTAGACTTAAACAATAGACCTTAATCACAGTAAAAAGAAATGCTGCACTGAATCCTGAACAGATAGCAAATACCAATTCCTACACCAAAATCAGAAGCTAAATGTCACTTCAACATGCATTAAACTGAAAAAATTTGGACTTAAAAATGAAAATAATATACATAACTATATACCTAATCGTAGTCCTTGTAACTGACCAGACTCTCAACAAGGCAGACACCTACTTAAATGCCCACAAGCACTGGCCAGGGTCACAGCCAAGGTCACCAAAGGCAAAGAACTTGACCTTGTTGTCTGAAATCCAGCACGGGCTGGAAAGGAGAAGGTAGGAAGAAAAACACTCATGATTTGAATGGGATTCATTTTGTAAAGAACAGCTGCAAAAGCAAACTTCACGTTTCCCTCTGTTGCGATCCTAAGCAGCTGAGAGTACTGCTTTGTCACTTCTATTTCTGTAATGTCACACGCCCACAGAGAGTTCACAGGCAAGCTAGCTAGAGGAGAAACTGGTTCTCCCTATTTACCACCACCCTGAAAGTCAGGCATATGAATTGTTTCTAAGGAAGATTAGAAAACATAGTAACCAGAAAAACAAACAAACAAAGGCTCAATCAATCAACCAATCAATCAAATGACTAGTTAGATTACCACTTGGGTTAGAACTGAAGTCGTTAAGAATATGCTGAAGAACGCCAAGGATTTAGCTCAGTGGTTCCAGCACCTGCCTTGCAAGCGCAAGGTCCCTAGTTTGATCCCCAGTAACCACACACTAAAGAACTGGGCATGGTGACTCATGCCCACCAACAATCAGTACTATATACTGCACTGCTGGGTGTAGTGGCTCATGCCTGTAATCCCAGTACTCAGGAGGCAGAGGCAGGAAGATTCCAGGTTTGCCTGGGCTACCTAATGGGCTCAGGGCCAGCTTTGTAGCTGAACTACAAAGCAAGACCCTGTCTCACAACAAACAAACAAACAAACCCAATAACAACAACAACAACAAAAAAGAATATGCTGGAAAGACCTAGGAATCAGAGTGAAAACCCAGTAGAATTAGAGCAACAGGTCAGGACAGCGAGGCAGGACAAAGAGGTTGTCCTTTCATATTAGATGATAGAATCTTCACTCTCTTTTCTATTTTCCCACCTCAAACAGGCTTTTGTTTCTACCACACTAATGAAACTGCTTTTGCCAAGTCTCTAACTGGAAAAATAAAATTTCCTAATTGGAAGGAGTGATTGACCCTGCAGGGCGCATCTAGGGAGATTCGTCCTCTTATAGGCGCACTGTGTGACTGACACCTGTCTTGGTCAGGTGGGGACCAAAGCTGGCAGAACTGAGCTGTTGCAGAACAACATCCCTGTTGCACGAAGAAGACAACACTAAGTATTTTACTTTCATTCATCTTGATTCATTCATTCAACAAATATTTATTGTCCCCATTATCTCTAGTATAATACTAAGCAGTGAAGAAGTGGGTACGCATCTGCAGAGGAAGTTACACTTCTTGCTTTTGTGGGGCTTATGTTAAGGTAGAACACATTTTATCAATGATAAATCAGATGATTTCAGATAGTAATAAGTGCTAAGGACAAGTAGAGTCATCCTAAGGAAATCTGTCCCATTCTGTGTATCAGGGTAACACTGAGAGGGGGTGTTGGATGACGCAAAGGACCTCTACGTAAAGCCCCGCCTCCCCAAGTCTCCAGCGACAACCCTCTCTGGGTTCCCCACTCTCTCTCGTGTACCATCATATTTTCTCTTCTGAATAAGTCCCATTTGGGTAAAATGCCCTGTGCTATCTCTCAATGACACAACAAAAGCTCCCTTGACTTGATCCCTCCTTCCAACTTCTGCTCCGTTTCACTGCTCCACCACCTTTCCCTGTAGAAGTCTACTAAGGAGAGTTTCATCCTGCATCTCCCCTCCCTTGCCCTCGCAAGCTCACTTCCATGGCTTTAGAGTCCCGTCCCTACAAAGAGAACACTCTTATCAAGATGCACACTGACCAAAGCCCCTTCCTCCTGGGACTTAACCGTCTCCTTACGCATGTTGGTCTCCACTAGGCCCACTGTGGGTGTGCGCTGGCGGAGATGAGCGTGGCCAGCTAGAGGTGGGCTGGGATTCCTAGGAGGCCAAGCAGCAGCCCTCCCCCAACCATGAATAGGAGGTGGTGCTCAGTGCTTTCGTTTCCTTCCCCTCCAGTGGCGTGATCATGACACAGGCTCTGTGCAGGCTCCCAGAGTCCTCCGTGGGACTGAGCTCAGTTTTCCACATTGATAAACTTCTTAGAAACACAGCCCTGGTGCACTCCCTTCTCTGTCTCACTCCCTGCTCCTTTGCCATGCTCCTTAGGATCATTTCTCCAATCAGCTGCTTGCTATCAGTTCCTCGTCTGGATATGTTTCAGAGGAGTCTACTATCTGTAGACTGGTGGCTCACCTGACTGCAATTCTCCCCTAACCCTATCATCTTTCCAACTTGACTTTGCAGTTTCTCACATCAAGAGATGAAGACTGTTTCCCCACTCACTGAAGTGAGGATGATTTTGTGGGTTTCAGTTCTGAGAGGAGGCCTACAGAATCACTACATGCTTCTGTTTTCTGTCTTGGCACCCAGCCCCTGCTGTGTGGCAAAGCCTAGTACCTAGCAAAGTAATGAGCTAAACTAGAGGATGGGCCAGTCACTTCGGTTCCCATAGGTAAAGAATGTAACCAGCGTCAACAAAGCTACTCTGCCCCTAACTCGTTGTTGACCATGGACACCAGGTAGTGTAATGCAAAGCAGAAGAACCAGCCAGCTAAGTCCAGCCTACATTCCCAGACTACATAATTACAAACTAAAAGGAAGGCTATGTTTCAAAACCATTACGTTTTGAGGTGACTCATAATACAGCAAAAGCTAATTTTTATACCTAAAACATATGGAACCAGAGCAGTTCTAAGAGGATCCTCGGAATGAGGAACTAGAATTGGCTTGTTTACCAACTAGACGGCAGCAGACATCCCCAATTCTTGTGGCATGAAGCATCACAAATCCAAAACTGTAGCCTCTGGGTGCGGTTGGAAGGGAATATATTGGCTTCTCCAATATCTCCCTCAGGAACAATTCACATGGTCAATATGAATTATGAAGGATGGCGGAATTGTTTGTCTTTTCTTAATGAGCACAAAAACCCTGAAAGGATAAGACAACTGTTAGCACCTCCAAGATACATTGTGAAGTCTACCAGGCAAGGTTCAGAAGGAGCCTCATGTTCTATAGTTTAAGCTAAGACTGTACTGAATTATCAAGCAAACTGTTAGATTATAACTGTGGTAGACATAAAAGTTACTCCGCTAAAGTCAAGGTCTTCATATAGAAAAAGTAGAACATGAGGCTTAGGAATGTTGGGTAATACCCTTGAGAATCTGAAGTCTTGTTTTCCTCTTGTCAGGGGAGAGTAGCAGCGTCTCATTACCTGGAGACCATATCTATGCCCTGTTGAGATGAATCCCATTGAAGATGATACTTATTCTCCTCGAATTCTAACCCTACCTCTCTCCACTGCTTTTAGACCAATAAGTAGGATCATCTTTCTGCACAATACAAGTTGAAATTATTGAACATTTTCTTGGAAGAAAGATTATCTAAAGATCTGTATGATTTGGAACATGTATAACAATGCAAACCAGGAGAAAAATCTCTGGGAATACTTATTTAAGATGCTAGATCAAGCCCCATTGATTTAAGGGAGGCCTTGCTGAGAAAAGATCCAGCCACAGAAGAGCAGGAATATCCATAACCATTATTACAGATCTTCACCAAAGGGCTGGTGGCTTCTTATGAGTAAATGTGAACCAGGGAGAAAGAACTTCCAAGGGCTTTTCACAGCAGTGGATAAGGATGCAAACTCACATGCATGGATTTTGTTAGAGTTGAGATTCATGAATGTTGTGAGATAAATGGAGCTCTGGTTGAAGTTCATCTCATACCAACTCTAGTGTGTCTATGCACTCAATCTGTGGCCATTTCCTTGGTCCCAGATTGCATACTAAGGACAGCCCCTGGAAAGACCTGTATACTGGCTTCCGGGTGGAATAAGAATCATAAAACAGTAGGAAAGGCCAAGTGGAAGTCTTTAAATCGCCCGCTACTTAATAGAGACAATAAATTGAAAGTGATACTGGAAGTAAGGGAAGGTGTCTGAGATTAGCACCCCTCTCAAAGATTTAAAACATGCAGAGGTGATGGTTCTTATTATATTCCCATTTAATTCGACCACATGGCTTTTGCAAAAAAAAAAAAAAAAAAAGATGGATCATGGAAGTTAATGAGAGAATCTCATAAACTTAACTGAGTAGTATTCCCACTTACAGTTGTGTGGTTATGGTATTTCTACTTGATTGAGAACTAGATTAACATAACTTCTTGCTCTTGGTTTGTGAACATTGATTTGGCAATATATTCTTTTCTACGCCTATTAAGAAAAATGATCAAAAGCAGTCTGTAACAACAGTGGACAGACGGCCTTATATATTTGCCATCTCTACTTTTCTGATCTTTATCATAATTTAATCCTAAAGGACTTTTATTACATGGATGTTCTATAGGAAATCATACTTGTTTACCCTATTGGTAGCACCACATTAATCAGATCTACAGAGCAGCCATTCCCTGCTCTCTGAGGAGGGCAAGAAAATAAGTCCTATGGAGATTTAGTAAGATTTCTAGAACTTTGAGGTCTAGAGCATTCCAGGACATCCTATTCGAGGTAAAAGACAAGCTATCGCACTTAGCACCTCCTACTTCTAAGAAAAAGAAATATCTAAAAAGCATCTTTAGAATTTAGAGATAACATACATCACACTTGAAATCCTACTCTGATCCATTTATTGGATGATTCAGATAGCTGCTAGTTTGGAGTGGACCCAGAGCAAGAAATAGCTTCACAGTATGAACATGTCTACAACTTGGGCCAAACGACCCACCAGATCCAATAATGCTAGACATACCTGTGTAGAAAATCACCGTGGAAACCCTGGGCACAGCTCACTAGTCGTGCTCCTGATCCATGGAGCCACATTATACACAAACAGGCTGCAAGGTAAATGTGATGATGGGCACCTGAGTGTGAAGTCCCTCACCTGTACCCTATGGCACATCACACAGAAACTGCAAGGCTTTACTGAGTGACCTCAGGCACAGCCAAAGTAAGCACATAGCATAGGAGAAACATTGAACAGGACGGGTATGGAGCCTGGGCATGGATCGTGTGAGTGATAAACCACTCCGTGGTAACTGTAGGATGCATCATTCACGAGAGCTGGACTACCTGGATCCAGGGGCCAGGAGATTAGAATGAAGCAGGCTTTCCCCAGTCACTCCCAGGGACCCAGTTAGAGAAATTTCCTTTTCCAATCCCTGTCATTTTAAAGTGATCTCAGTTAGATATTCCATTCCCAGTATCTCAAGGGGAGGAAAAAATAAATAAAGAAGGAAAGGAAGAAGAGAAGAGAGGCAAGAGCAGAAGCAGGGGATAGAGGAAATACTCCTTCTCAAAACTGACTCAAGAGGAAATAAAGGGAATAAATAGCACAGCAGCAGCCACTGATAACCTGACTGGGCAACCCATACACTCCTCCACAAAGTTAAATAGTGCCACAGCTTCCTTCACTGTATGATTCTGCAAAATATTATTTTAAATACTTAAAATTGTCTCGAGCCATTTTAGATAAGAAAAAGAAGGGCATATTTCCCATTTCATTTCATGATTCTAGCCAAACCATGATACCAAGCTTCAGTGTGGATAGTAAAGAAGAGGGAAAAATCACAGTTGATTTAATTTATGAACATAAAAGCAAAATTATATAAGCAAAACAATAGATTAATCTGACATTAAAATTTTTTTAAAAACATAAGCATAACTTTTATGATTTGTCTGATAATTCTAGTACCAGAAGTCATGAGTTCTTTCTCTTTCTTGTCATTTCAAGTGATAACTGGTCTATCCACAGGTAGAAGTCCCAAAATGAGACGACAGGTGGAGAGTTTAGGACAAGAAGTAGCTTCCCAAACCTTGTGTCTCTTTCTATATATTTCTCTCTCTTGTGTCTCTTCCTATATATTTGTCTCTAAAAAACTCAAACACATACGGATAAAATTGGAGGCCTAGAGTGAGGTTACCTTCCTGCAGAGAGAATGTTTCTTTGCTTCTGCCAACTGTGCCCACTGGTGTAAGACCACTCCCATCCTCAGTCCTCAGGTCCCATAAAGCAGCAAAATAAAAGATTATGATCATCACAAATACCGGTGTAAGTGTTGTTCACTCTGACCTGGGGATGAAGACCTCTGGGGTCCTCGCTTCAACTCTGAGAGAGGTCTCTATCAGACCTTCCCCTTGGGTGGGTGTGGACTTTGTTCCCCCTGCAGGAGATTCTGCCAAAATCTCAGTGCATCGTGGGTGGGTAGGGAAGCAGGTAAAAATGAGAATTAACTTGTGTCATATACTGGTACAAATTCCCCAGTGTTGTGTGTGATAGGAGCTGTATACAAAATATACCAAGAATTCCATTTTAAAAAAATCTCAGTGCAGATGCTCTGGTATTTTCTCTGGATAATCAAGTGACTTCAGAGCAAAAATCATATATATATACAAACTCGTTTCTTCTACTTCTGCTTGTTCTCAATAAGAAGATTTGTTCACTCTGTGCTGCTCACCATGACCAAAGGCAAATGATCCCCGTGGAGAATACTTTCCCTGTGTCAATTTCACTATCTCAGCATCACAATGGTGATGACAGTAATAATAACAACAATAATGAACCCCTACTTTTACTTTCTTCTTGTGCATATTAAGCAAAATAAACATTGCAATGTACACTTCTTTGTAAAAGATACCACAATTATATTTCCTTATACCATAGCAGCATTTGAACTATGCTTTTCAGAAACATATCCTAAATTGAAATCTTTATTAAGTCTCTAACCTAAACTTCAAGTAATATTCTCAAATCATCCTACTCTGTTTGTTTTAATGATTTGCTGTGTTTTAAGCTTCTTGAAGAGCAGGGGAAATGTTTAACACAAGGGCTTGAGCTTACTGCTATAAATGTACAAACAGAGTAGAGAGGGCTTCCAAGTGATCGTTGAAATATACATTTCCCACTTGACAGGAGAACTTGTTCTGTTGAAGAGGGTAGGATTCCGGACCACTAGAATACAGGGAAGCAGAAATATCCACAGGTAGAAAGTCCCGAAATGAGACGACAGGCTGGAGAGTTTGTGACGAGACGCAGCTTCCCAAACCTTGTCCAGCAGCAGAAGCTGGCTCCATTTTATTCCCAAATCTGAAAACATCCTGTTTTACGGAGTTTACAGCACTATTAAGCTGCAGATTTCAGAAGCCAAAATAACAAAATAACAAAGTGTGCTTTTTATCTAACTTGATGACATTTCTCCCAATTAATCAGCTACCCCATAAAGGAAACTAACCTAAGACCTGCAGAGACTTTCTCTAAGCTGAACTACTGTGGTGATTTTGTATCTAAGCAACAGCAATTTCCAAGAAGCTCCCAGCCTAGATCTTTCACCTGTACCTAAGTATTGATTTTCATGTGTTCCAAAAGCATTTATTCTGGTGAGTTTGGATCCATTCTGATTTCTAATGACACTGTTTTCACTCGGACCCAACACATTGTGCTATTTGTTACGAACAGTTAGAGAAGAATACTTGGAAAACTCCAAGCAAGTCTATCTTTCCAAACCCAGAAAGGCCGCTACAAGAATTTAATTCACCTATATACAATATCAGAAGAGAAAGAAAGTAATGAAGAAAAATCCCACAAAGTTATTTAAAACAGGATTATTAGAGCTTGGGTTTTGACAGGACACAGGGCATAGTACATAGTACAGTTGTCCTTAGCATCATACCTGCTCACTGACTCGCATCTAGATGTTGCATAGCAATTCCCACAATGAATCCCATACTCTTCTAAGTATGACTGTCTCTTGAAAGTTTTCCCTGCCATGGGAAGTATGCACACACAAACGTCACGTCCAACCGTGTGCAAATACCTAGGAGTGTTCACTCAACTGCCCTGGTCTGATGATGCTAATCTTTTCATCATTTCTTTCTTTTTAAACATAGGGGGAAACAGTTATCATGTACAAGTCACAGAAAGGGGTAAAACCGCAAAATGAGTCAAATGTCCTCTGCACAATTACTGCTTTTCCCTTTGGGGGCCTCCTCTCCAGGCTGTGCCTATTTATCTCTTTCGCTCCACTCCATACTTCTTGCCCTCCATTTCCAAAGCTGCATTTTAGCTATGAGGAATCTCTGTTACCAAATTATCCCCTTTTCCCCAGTTAAACCATGTGCTATTGCTTCTCCTCAGAGCTCTGTATTCTGTTCTGTCCCACTCACTCTTTCTAAACTGAGATTCTCCCTGGCTCACATGACCATAGCAACCTATGCTTCATGAAGTTCCAATGCCACGAATTTCAGATACCACAGTTCAGGTAAATAGCACCAGCCCCCAACAACATGGTCCCAATCTCACAGTCCCAGGTATTTCAGGTGTGATTTATTTGTCTTCCACTTTAATGTACGGATATCTCCACTATGCTCCTGGTGGAAGAAATCATCTCTTTCTTCATAGCTGGTATTGGGTTCTGTTCTTAGCTGACAGAAGGCACTTGACCTGGGTTGAATCAAACAAGGTAAGTCTTTCCCTAGAACTAGGCTCTTTGGGAAGCTCTTAAAAGCACTTTCGCCATGCCAGCATTCTGTTCACAAATCGCAGAACCAAAATCAGTCAATCCAGCAGTCAAAATCTCCACACAACTAAAGATCAGCAATGACTCATGAAAAACATACCCACCGATCCCAAAAAATCAATGTGGTGGAATTCATCTCACACAATATTCATGAAAGCCCAGAGACCATTGGTGTAACTTGTAACACTTATGTTCTTTCAACCGAAGCCCAATTTATAGATTGGGATGTTTGTTTCCCAGAAACAATGGATGGCACAGGGAGCCCACACTGCCCAAGGGTGATGATGATTTCAGCACAATTTTTTTAAAGGCTACTTGGAAGAGAAAGTGACCTAAAACACTCATCAGAGCTGGACTGGAATGGAAGATCTTTAAGAAAGGAGCAAAAATGAGGCTTAAGGGTTTCTTGCTGAACAGCATGCATTTTTAATGAGACTGCTGTGTACTTCATAGCTCTTCTCACCCAAGGACCTCAGCTCTCCACCCCACCCCCCGCCCTCTCCCGTTCCATGGCCGCTCTTGACTCTTCCCCACGTCGGCTCATTAATCAGCACTCACAATTGTGAAATAAGCAGCTCCAAAGCATTGTAACCCCCGTGCATGTTAATTACTTGGGCAGTTTACAGAGTCCTAAGGGAAGTTGAAGACCTCTGTGCACAAAAATGCCTCTTCAGAGTTTAATATTAGGCTTTTATACATTAAAAAACATCTCATTGTGAAATCCCACAGGCTTGATCTGAATAAATCTTATGGAGAATGTTTTCACATACAGAGCAATCATATTTCCTATGCAAAATTCTCTTGGGTTCCACCAACTTAGATTTGGAAGCTTTTAGGTATTTTCTTAATCTATTTTCTGTTGCTATAGCATAATATTACAGGCCGAGTCATTTCTAAAGAAAGACGTTTATTTGGCTCATGGTTCTGGAGGCTGGCATGTCCAAGAGCTACGCTTGGCAACTGGCCAGGGCCTTGCCGCTGGGTCACGACATGGCAGAGGGTATCTCCTGGTGAGACAGAGAAAATGTGTGGCTCAGATCTCTCTTTGTCTTGCTATAAAGCCAGGATGGAGACCCTGCCCTTAGACCTCCTCAATTTTAGTCATCTCCCAAAGGCTGCAGCTTTGAGCGCCATTAACCTGTGAAACTGGGCATAAATTTCCCAACACGTGACATCTTGAGGACATGTTGTAGTCATGTCAGATACATGGAAAAGAGCTCCGAATCATCACTTTAGAGTAGATGCACTTGGTGCTTATGAATGAACAAGAACTGGGAGAAGGGGAAATCTATGCTCTCCATGAAACTCTAGGCATGCTTTTAAGTACTACTGACTTTTCTGTGCAGCAATAATGATAGCGTTTATTAAATCCTCCAAACAGTTCATATCCCCATCATGAGCTTCTCGAGTCTATCTGCTACTCCTAGGCTAGTTAAGCTTGAGGGTAATCTCTAAACTTGATTTGGCCCAAACACCTTGAACATTAAAGTAGCTTTTAGTGGCAGAGAGTCGAGACTGGAATTTTTAGGATGAGTAAAGCCTTTCCCTTCTTATTACATTTCTTGTCATTACTGTATAATTTTTTATAATGGCAAGGTTCTACACTAGAGAATAAATATTATTTTGTGAGCTTCCTATCACTGTGACAAAATACTTAGGAAGAAAGGTCTATTTTTGGCTCATAGTTTCAGAAGCTCAGTCCATGGCCACTTGGCCACGTTGCTTTGGACCTGTGAAAGCACAATATATCATGGGTATGGTGGAGAACACAGGGTGGAAAACATTGCTCACTTCGTAATAACAGAAAGCAGAGACAGAAACAGAAAGAGTGAGAGACAAAAAGAGATAGAGAGACACAAAGAGAAATACAGAGACAGAGAGGTAGAAATAGAGAGATTGGAGGGGTTGGCCCCCCAATATCCCCTTTAAGGCCATGTCCCAGTGACCTTTCTTCCTCCAAGTCCTCAAAAGTTCCACCATCTCCTAGGAGGACCACAGGCTGGGGACCACAATTTCAGTACCATGGCCTCTGGAAAACACTACAGCTCCACACTATAGCACAAATTATTACAAAACTTCCAAAGAAATTTGGGCTTCTGTTTCTGAGAATCACATGCAGTGAGATTAATTTGACAACAGGTCCCTGTGATAAATTCTGCAAAATTAATCTGTTCACCTCAAAGATGTGCTCACTTGCTATGTAGGGTAGAAAGCAGGAAGGGTAAGGGTGTATTAGTCAGCTTTCTGTCACTGGAACACAATACCCAACACTCACAAATTAAAGGGGGAGAGGTTTGTTGTTTCATAGTCTCAGAAGCCTCAGTATGCACAACTGACTGGCCCATGGACAGATGGCAAGGTAGAGGGGTATCGTGGAGGAAGGCTGTGGGATCCGTGATAGCCAAGAAGTGAAACGAGAAGGGAGGAGCTGTGGAGAGAGAGATGCCCTCCGAAGGCATGCCCACGTGAAACACCTCTTCTAACCTCTTAATGCACATTCATGTATGAATTCGTCAGTGATTTAGTCCATGATGAGTATAGCACCCCCAAGTTCCAGTCACCTTCCAAAAGTACAATGAAACTTCTGGGGGACACTTATATTTAAAGTATAACAAATGGAAATTAGAATGGCATTGGAGGAGCTGGACCTTGCTCCTCATCATTCATGAGAATGTCAATAGTATATTTAGTGACATCACATTAATAACTTGATACTGGCCACAGAAACACCAAGCACCACCCATCAAAGCCCTTTGCTCAGCGATGCAGTGGTTGAACATTTAACGTAAAACTGATCATGAGTTTTCGAGATAGACAAGGACTGGTCACCCAAGGACCATGTGTTCGGTTTCAGTGGAGATATGTTATAAAGTAAAAAGCACCCAGAATTATAAAAATAACAACACACATATGTCAGGTTGTGATTAATAAATTTTGAATAGGCTTATAGAAAATGAACTCCTCAAAATTACACGGTACCACTGTGTTGTTAGTTCTCTAAGTTGGTGCTTTGTCTCTGTATTCAGTTTCCAACATAGCTGTGGACACAGATGGAATTTTATTTTGCTTTCTCAAACAACCAATGCATTGTTGACTGAGCCAATGACTACAGTTCTGTTTTTCTAAGGTTTGTCAAACAAGATGTTTGTGACATTTTTGTTTTATTTTGGTTTTTGTTCTGTTTTGTTACTGCCAGGAGCTCCCGACCATATAGGCTGTGGAGAGTGACAAAATGGCTTAGATAATGTGACAGGGACAGGCTAGGCGAGTTGCCTTGACTGTATTCTGAACAGTGAGGCTCCAGTCAAGAAGAAGCCAAGTGTTAATATCTATTCCCATGATGCAGCTGCCGTAGACCATAAAGGGAAAAGCACAGTGGGGAACTTATTGGGAAAGGCATCCAGGCAGGTAGGGAACATCTGGAAACCCCACTGAAGGGCTGACAACAGTGGGAGGAGAAAGGAAATGAGGAAATTTTAGCAGAAGAGCTTTGGGGACTACAGCTTGGTTCCGGACAAGATGTGGCCAGGCTCTTGATGACTCTTCCAGTCAAAGTTGCCCAAAGGAGTGTTCTGTGTCTCATCAGAATGGGCCAGACATGAAACGATTGCCGCATTCACCCTGGCTGACAGCAGCTTCCGCGGGGATGGTCTGCAGTGAGCACAATGGTGGATCCAGACCATAGCAACTTTTGTTTCCGCAGAAGATCTGAATGGTGCTTTTTCATGCTGGTCATTGTTGTCCTCGTGCACATGTTGCTATCACAATATTAGCTGAGTTTTTAAATGCCGGAGTTCTTCAGGGAGACAGGGCCACACCGTGTGAAGAAGCATGGAAGTGTGAAGACATTCTTCCTATACATCATCGCAGACCTTCCGGTCACCTAAGAACAGTCTGCAGCCCAGCTTAAAACAAAAGCTCTATGGAGGGTCTTCCAAGTCTATGACTGACTTTGTTCAAAACATTCAAAATATCTAGGACACATTCAACAGGGACAGGAAACTCCAGGGAACATGAAGACTCGGGAAGCTGAAAGCTCAGGCAAAGTGTTTCATGCCTGGAATTTAGGAACCTATCCTCCTGGGTCACATCAGAGAATCACGAGTAAGGACCGACAGTGGCTGTGACCACCAGAAGCTCCTGGTCTTATATTTTACATTTTCTTCTTTTTCTTCTCCTTCATCTTATTTTTAATTGGATTATTGGTACATTTTAGTATGCAATATGATCACATTCAACATTAAAAATTTGTACCTATACATGAAACATTTTGATTCTCATTTTTTTCTTTATCTTGTATTGTGTTAAGTAAGGCCTTTCAGAAAATTCTCATCCTCAGTAAGTAATAACTTCAAAAATTTTTGTTCATTGCTAGGGCAGAGCTTTAGAAAAGCAGCCAATCCAATAGGTGCACATGGGCTGGACAACATTCAGGAGAAAAGAAGGCAGATGTCTTTCGCTCAAATATTTTACCTCACCTTGGCAGATGCCACAGAAGGATAGAACTTCAGATAGTCTGCATTTTGTTTTAATAAGGGAGTTCAATTCCCTTAGATAGATAACAAAAATGTACATGTATTCGTGAACCAAAAACTCGTTACATAACACCTTCCAGTGTTCCATAAAATATCACAGATTCAGGAACTCAGTAGATCATTAACCCCTCTACGTGCCTGGCAAAAGTCTTCTATGACATCTCCCACAGCACAGACTCATGAGCCTTGGAAGGCAGAAATTACAATCCAAGGTCTGAGGCCTGAACCCCTTCAGGAGTTCCCTGAGAGAAAATAATCATGACCGTTGCATATCTGTCTGCTCTGCACTTCAGTAACATTTCAAAGAGGAGATTGTTTTGTTTAAATTCTCAGAAGCAGCAAAATGTTAAGAAAACAGTCCTTCTACCCCTGCCTCCTCTCTCTCTCTCTCCTTTCTCTTTTGTCTCTCTCTCCCTCTCTCTCTCTCTCAAGAATAAAAGTTGATTTAATAAAAGCCAGATGATACAATCAGGAGGCGAGAACTGAAACCAGTTCAACCTGCTCTTCTAACATCCTGCACACCCAGCCAGAGAACGAACTGGACTTGTGCTCCAGCAGCGGGCAGCTCAGTGACGTGGCCCAAGACCTCTTCCCGCGCCTGGCCCAGGGAGCAGGGCACAGAAGCGGGCACCGGAGTTCCTCCTCTCCCCTGAAGTTCGTGCTCTCCCCTCTCACTGGCAGACAACTGATAGTTCCTTGTATTTTGTCCTGTTTCATAGTTTTCAAAGCAGTTTGTATACGTTATTTTATCCAAAACTCAGAATAGATTTATAAAACAGGAGCTACCATATCATTCAGATTTTCCCAAAAGGAAACCAGAGCCAAGAGAAGTTGATGAACTTGTTTAAAATCAAGATGTCAGGGAGGGCCGGAAAGCTGCAGTGATGATAATAAAACACCTACAATAGCACCCCCCGTTCAGTGACTGTGTTGTACTCACCACTGAGCACTTGGCATAGATTTACTCTAGTTATTAAGAGAACTTTGTAAGGAAGATATTCATGTATTCATTTTGTACCCTCCAGAGGAAATAGCAAAATGCTTTTCATATATTGACCCTCAAGGAATCTTAGTGCATTGGCTGATTAGAATAGATTGTCTATTGCCTGAGTCCAAATGTATTAAACTTTTAGACAGAAATTCTGAATGTTAAAGAATATCACTTAGGTAACCAACACTTGGTTCAGCTCATTCACTCAATTCCGGAAAGCCAGTTTTCAGTGTGCTCAGTGATTATGCTCAAATATAAATTTTTCTTGTTTGCTAACTTTCCCTTAAATGCCTCCCTGTCAAAGTCAGCCTAGTCTTCTGGTAGAGTCATGTATCCCATCGCCAGTATTTGGCGGGGTCCCCAAAGCCCTTTACTTAGCGCTCTTCTTTGCCATTTATCCTAAAATCCCACAGCTGTAACCACCATCATCATCACCTGATGATAATCTAGTTAAAACACAAAGGAACCTTACAAGGGGTGCTTGTGTGACCTGGCTTCATCACTAACATCTTGGTGTGAACAAAGAGCCTCAGGCAAGCTATAATCAGAAGGAAGAGCAAGGAAACAAGGTAGTCTGAGCATGGATAGGAGAAGGAGAAAGAAAATGAGTCACAAAGGAGTCAGGACTTACAGAAAATTCAGTTCACCCCTGGGACCAAATCCATCTTATTTGCTAGGAAGCAAGTCACCGCAGAGTCATACTTGTAGGCATTTCACTCATTACTCCCCAAATGGTTCCCCAATTTCTCACCCTCTCCGCTAATATTCCCTCACCTCTGCACACTCTCATATAGACGTTCCCCCGACTTGCTCCCCGGATATGATACAGACACCAAGGAAAAATATTCTTAACCTGATTACTGCTATAATTTGATAAAAAAAAAACCAGTGGCATGATAATAGCTTGAGCAAAACCCACCAGCAACACAAGGAAAGTAAAAGAAAAAGATACACTGACTGGAAAAGATTTCATTGTTAAAATGGCTTATTAAAGCTCTGTTTTTGTTGCTTTCCATGGAAGGCCTAATTAGCATAATCAAATAAATACTTGGGTGACTTGAGGACATATATGATCGCTAGAAGAAGAGTTGAGGCCCACGTCAACCGAGGTGTTCTGCCAATTCCAAAAGTCAAATAGTAGAACAGAAAAGGAGCCCCAAGGGCGAGGATAATTATTGTCATGGAGGATGGCATGGTTCTGGGTGTTAGCATAAGCTCCGGGAGTCCTTCTCCGCTCTTCTTCAAACACCGCTCTTCCAAGCACGGGTAGTCTCACACTCCCCAGAAGCCTTCCTGGGTTGCTCGGGTCTGAAGCACCCCCTCCCGTCTCAGAACTCCTGGCCTTCACCCGGCTGCGCTGTACTGCAGCTGTGCTGCAAAGATGGTGTCTGCTCGTGGACCTCGTGGGCGGCGCTCTGTTCCCGAGGAGGCCACTGAACAAGATCACGCGCAGGGTTAGCTCTAAGCCTTGCAAGTCTCTTACTTAATTCATCACCCAGGGCAACAGACCCCAATCTTTTTGGCGCCACAGATCAGTTTTGTGAAAGGCAGTATTTCTACCTACTAGACCGATGTCAGTGGCAGGTTAGTTTCGTTGTCTTATTAGCATGTGTTTGCAATGCGTAACTTCGCTCCCCAGCGCTAGCACGCCTGCCTTAGCTGTGTCTCAGATCATCAAGCC
Organism: Thryonomys swinderianus; assembly: GCA_004025085.1. Lineage (NCBI taxonomy): Eukaryota > Metazoa > Chordata > Mammalia > Rodentia > Thryonomyidae > Thryonomys > Thryonomys swinderianus. The sequence goes on from PVIC010005742.1 coordinate 27,119, forward strand.
TTAGACTCACATAAAAAGCACACAACCGGTATCCCGTGTATGATCAGTTCAGAGTGGGATTCTCGCTCCCAAGGGAATCTAAGGCCATGACTGATCTGACGGATAATGGAGCTCAGGCCACAGTGTGGAAAACGAAGAGTAGCTGTAAAAACAGATGAAGAAGTTTTCCCGCCAGCCCACACCCACCCGTGGCAGCCTGATTCCAGTGACCCTTGACCTAGGAGAGCTGAGCACGGTCTGGGTGTTTGACTCACGGAAAAACATTCAAGAAATGGAGCCTTCTTAATAAAAGTGCCCAGTGACTCGAATGTTCCTCATGTCTGTCACTGGAGGCCGGTTGACTTGTCCGCCACCACCCACAGCCAAGAGGGAGTCAGTCCTTTGTGAAATACTGCGCATGACGTGTAGGCACTGCCTTGAGGCAAGTCCTGGGGGAGAATGTTCTCGGCAGATCTCATCTGGCAAACTGAGCCAGGTTCCAAGGATGCTCCCTCCACCTGGGTTCAGGACCCTGGGTCGCAGATAGAGTGACCAGTTGTCCAGGGTTCCCAGAACCAAAGAGGGTCCTGGAATGAGGGATTTTAGTTCACGGAAACCTAAGGGAATGCCTTCACTGAGGTGATCGGTCCCTCTGGCCACAGAAGACCAGAGTAGAGTAAGACTCCCTGGGAATGAGGGCACAGAGGGCACAGAGGAGGCCAACGGAGAGAGCAGCCAGTGTCCCCCTATTCAGGGTTTCAGTTTCTGTGGCTTGGGTTACCCACTGTCTCAACAGGGATGAAAAATATGAAATGGAAAATTCCAAAATAAACAATAATAAGGTGTAGAGTGCACACTGTTCTGTGTAAAGGAAGGAAATCTCCACTCTGCATCCTGCCGGGGTGTGAATGACTCCTTTGTTTAAGCACCACTCTGAGTACCCCATACTTCTGCCAGCCACTGAATAGCTCTTGGTGATCAGATTGGCAGTCACAGTGCCTGTATTTGAGGTCTTTGGTTCTGAGTACCCACTCGAGGTCTTGGAATACATCCCTCACATACAAGGGGCAGTATGGTACAATGCCAGAATCAGGGAGAAAGGGACGCTAGATACTTCCACTCTCAATGTGTCCCTGCAAACCTTGAGGTCCCTGTGACCAACAGTTCTTCCACCTGTTCCAGAAAGATTCTGTGATATTGGTTCATGCCCATGAAAGGTTTTCTGCATTCAATCCCAAGTCAGAAAATGGATGAAAACATAATAGAGAAGCCAAGATCTCCTGGTCAGAGAATCAGCATAGGTCACTCAGCAGAGGATCGAGTTATCAGGACACTCGGCAGCTGTTGGTGCCACCTGCTTCAGCCAAGAAGCACCTCCAAGGTGAGCTTGAGGAGCACAGGAAGGGCCCTAGGCATCACCTACCCAGACAGGAAAGGCCATGAAGGTCCGTGTAATGTAGGATCCTGAAGACTGTACACTGATGCTGGATTTCTTGTGTAACAAGAATTCACATTAGTGCTAGAACCATCATTTTTGTCACTGGGAGAATGTGATTTCCTAGCGACCAGTGTTCTGAAGTTTCATGCCCTTTGAAGTGAGACAGTTTCTAGAAGCAACAAAAGGTCTTTTTGAGGATGACCATCTACAACCCAAGAACGTTCATGCTGCAGTTGGACTCCCAAAGCCCATCGACCACAAAATGATAGAACAAAGCCTCCTACCCCTGATGTTTAGCAATCAGCTACCTTGCTCTTTTCATGAAAGAAAAAAAACCTGGCTACTGGAAAGTCAGCCTACATATATTCCACAGGTGAGAACCTTCCAGAAGGTTGGGGGATCAAGTGTTACAATATCCTTCCATTCATCCCTCAGTTGTGGCCCTTAGGAGCTCCCAAGTGGAATATGGGTGACATAGCTCAAAACAAGCTCTTTTCCAGTTTATTCTAAACCTTCCACATTCTGGAAACTTGACCACTTACTAGTGACTGAGTCCACCTCCTCTAACATTAATTTTTGCAGCAAAAGGATAAGATTCACTACAGGAAGTTATACATGTTGGTGTCGAGGTGATGCCACCTGCAAGCAATGTGCTTTTTAAAAAAAAAAATCTAGACTTCAATACACATTCCACAGAAAGCAATCCTTTTGGATTTTTGCTTCAAGTTGGTGACAACTTTGATGGTGCTGGGTAATTGGAAAAGAGAGGTAAATGGGTCTGGAGGCTTTCCAGGCCTGTAAAATTTGCAAACACTGTACGAATCCATAAGTAAAGAGAATTTACAAAGAAACTCTCCCCTCTAGAATTATTCAAGGATCCAATTTGAAGAGACTTTAGTTTATTCTGAGGTAATGCCAGGAGGCCTTGAAAACAAGAACAAAGCAATGCAGGAAAGTCATTTTCTGGCAGACAAAAAATGTAAGACTGGTGCATCCACCGATCTGTAGTGGTCAGGAGGCAGCTTCAGAGAGAACTAGGTCGCAGGGATGTGCGTGGCCCTCTGGCTGTCTCCTCCCCAAAGTTCCAGGGCCATCTTCTAAAAAGTGTGCCCCTAGGAGGGCAGGACCTCTAAGTCTTTTGTAACTATTTGTGCCCACACACATGCATGCACACGCACACACACATGTATACAGGACATGTTTACAAAACATAGGTTTTCTGTTCAGTCATTAGGCAGGACAGAATTCCTGGCTTCCATCAAACTGTTGCTTTCCCTACTCAGAAGTACTCAGAGCCAGAGCATCTGTGCATGGAGAGGGCCAGGCTTTCATCTGAGAGCTAAGAGCAATATTCCTTCTCAGCTCCTCTCTTTCTCAACCAAATAACCCGTCTGGAAATGCCAGGGACCATCACTAGCATCCCCATCATTACCACCCACCTCAGAAGTGCACTTCATTCGAAGCATCTAAGAAGCCTCAAAAAAGCTTTTTTAAAAAAAGATTGAGGGCTGGGGATTTAGCTCAAGTGGTATGGCACCTACCTTGGAAGCACAAGGACCTGAGTTCAATTCCTGGTACCGCAAAAAAAAAAATAATAATAATAAAGTGAGTTTTATTTTAGAATATTAGATGCACAAGAAAAATAAGTGCTTGCTTCAGCAGCACATATACTAAAATTAGAAAAATAAAATTTAGCACTCTCAATTCACAGATATTCCATGTGGTTTCCCCTATGACTACAATCTTACATTAATATAGCATGTTTTTCACAGTTAATGGACCAATAAAGATATAGTATTATTAGTAAAATTGATACTTAGTTTTTACCTGATGTCCTTTTTCTGTCCCAGGGTTCCTTTCAGGATGTGTTATGACCTTTAGTGACTCTATCTCCTTATAGTCGATGACTTTGACAGTTCTGAGAAGCACTGGTAAAGTATTTTGTAGAAAATGCCCTAAGTTAAATTTGTCAGATGTTTATCTCATGATTAGACTAGAACCGTGGATTTTGAAAAGGAAGATCATAGAGGCCAAATTACCATTTTCATCACATTACTTCCAGAATACATTCTGTCACCAGTGTGACTTATCACCATGGCGACCGTCATCACAAAGGCTGGTGTGGTGTAGGTAAGGTGTTTCATCTGCGACATTACTCTTTGTTCTTTTTTTTCATACTGAGATCTTGGGAAGGAAGTCACTAAATACAAACCACACTTAAAAGGTGGTAGCCTACCACAGCGAGAGTTGAGTACCTACTTAACTCACTTGAAATTATTCTGTGTGGGAGATGTGTTTCTTCTCCCTGTTTAATTCTTTTTCAATCGCTTACTTATACTAGTAGAGATTTGTGGACTCATAAAAACATTCCAGTGTGTCCTTGTCCACATTATTCAATGGATTGGCTACTGTGTGACTTCTAGCTCTTCCCAAAATGTAAAATGATCACTAAAGGGAAACATTCTGAATGGATATGTAGGCAGCCACAAATAGTGCAAATAAAGACACTCATGAGAAAGGATGGCCAGAACTGCTTCAGAAAGAGGCAAGGAAAATGATAAAAATGTTTTGAAAGGAAGGTGAGTACTTTGAGGTGAATATATGACAATAGGTTTGCTGTAATAAAGTTTTTAAATGTAAATAGTCACTGTATATATAAAGCATATATCTTTTTCACAGCATTGTTTTCCTATCCATTAATATGAAATCTTTTCCCTTTTTTCATTATTATTTGATTTCCTTCAGCAGTCTTGTAGCTTTTCTCATATAGATCGTGTACATATTTTCCCAGATTTGTAATTTTGTAGTTCATTTTGGAGGTAGAGCTAATGTTAATTGGTAATGTTTCTAATGCCATATTCCTGTCAATTGCTGATACACAGTAAAGCAACTGACTTCTGTGTATTTAATTTGTATCCTGCAACTTTTGCTGTAATCATTAACTTGTTGTTTTCATGTTTTCTATATAGGCAGTCATGACAGTAGCCTACATGGTAAATTTAATTACTTTCCAAAGATTGTATATTTCGTGCTTTTTCTTAACTTAGTTAAGACTTCCAGTTTGATGTGAAAAGGGGATGTCAGAGGAGATATCCTTGTCTTATTCTGTATCTTAGCAGGAAAGTTTTGAGTTTTTCAACATTAATTTTTTTTTCCTGTCTTTCTTTCTTTTTTTTTTTTTTAAATTTGAGACAGGGTCTCACTTTGTAGTTCAGGCTGACCCTCAGCTCACTATGTAGCCCAGGCAAACCTTGAACTCACAGCAATCCTCCTGCCTTACCTCTCAGAGTGCTGGGATTATAGGTGTGAGCCACCATGCCTGGCACTGTGGTATGTGGTACTGATTGTTGGAGGGCGTGAGTCACCATGCCTGGTATTGTATGTGGTTACTGGGATCAAACCAGGGACCTTGCACTTGTTAGGCAGGCACCAGAACCAATGAGCTAAACCTCCAGCCCAACATTAAATATTGCATACCTTTTATTTTGCAAATATTGTTATCAAATTGAGGAAGTATCTTCCTATGTCTAATTTCACAGGTTTTTTAAAAACATGAATGAGTAACGGATCTTAAATAATTCTTATTCATCAATCATATAATCGTGTGATTTTTCCTCTTTTGACTGTCAATGTGATGGATATGATAATTTTTTTTTTTTTTGAGACAGGGTCTCACTTCGTAGTTCAGGCTGGCCCTGAGCTCACTATGCAGCCCAGGCAAGCTGCCCCAAACTCAGCAATCCTCCTGTCTCTGCCTCCTGAGTGCTGGGATTACAGGCGTGAGCCACCACGCCCAGCATTGTGGTATGTGGTATTGATTGCTGGTGGGCGTGAGTCTCCACGCCCAGCATTGTATGTGGTTACCGGGATTGAACTCAGGACCTTGAGCTTGCGAAGCAGGCGCCGGAACCACTGAGCTAAATCTCCGGCCCAGGATATGATCATTTTTGTAGGGTTGGGAATTGAACCAAAGACCTGGCATATGCTAGGCAAACATCAGCAGTGACCTGTATTCCCAGCTTCCTGATAATTTATTTTTTTTCTTTGCCTTCTTAATTTTCTGTTATAGAAATCAGAGTGCTACAGAGGTAGTACCTCTGTGCTTTATGACTATCAATTCAGCAGAATTTTTGTAAGAGGTCTACCTTGTTAATTTCAGCAAAGAAATGCCTGTAGTTTATACGGAGGGGGGAAAATGCAAGGATTTTGAAATTAAATTAGTGGTGGACCTCAAATCTTGCTCTACTCCAAAAGTACTCTGTGACTTTCATCTCTGTATGACTTCGATAATCTACATTTTCTCCTAGGAAAAGAAATGATGTTTGTCTTAAAGAGTTATCTAAATCTGGTAGGGATGAGTGAAAATTGCCTTTTTTCCTTTTATCTCTTCCATATCCTGTTGCCTTAAATAAATAGAACAATGATCAGTTTTGATTACATAACAAACCAAATATTAGCTTGTCTGGCTCATGTTGGATAGTTTTTCCACAAACTTACAGTTTTATAATAATAACCTTTTGTATGAAAAGATTAGAAAATCTATGGGCCAAAGTCAAGTCTTAAACTTTGACTTTTAAAGTCAACTTTTCAGTATACCTTTTTTCTTTCTTTCTTTTCCTTTCTTTTTTTTTTTTTTTTTTTGACTTTCCTAAACAACAGAGGAAAAAACGTGCCTAACTGTGAGCAATACTGACTGTTAAGCATTGTGGTAGAAGTCAAGAGTCACTTTGCCTTTTACATAGTGAGAAGAGAGACATTTCAAGTTAAACTGCTTTTTGAAAGAGTCAACACATTTGTCTGGAAACATTTAAAACACATTTAAACAGAAGAAAAAAACCCCAGCAAATAATAATGTCATCATTATCAGCAATTGAAAGGTTGGTAAAAATAGGTAGGTGTTGAGGTTGCCATGGCGAAGAGCTGGGAGAGTCGGTAATTATCTCACAAGCAATGTGCTTGTTAGACTATGTGCTGATGCAGGAGGTAGTGTAAGGTCCCTCCCGTGGTGCTTAGACAGGACAGGAGGCTTGCCTTCCCAGAGAATAAAGGGGGCCTTCACCAGGCAAGTTTTCCTTCAAGTCTTCTGTGGGGTGTCAGCGTGTAGATACAGGCATTTTTAACATCCACGAATGCCAGAAAAAGGGTGCCACTTTGATTAACATAAAGTTCAGTGACAAATATAAGACCCAGTAACCTATTTCAATTTCCACCCAAGATAGGAACCTTGTGTGATGTTTTTTAAGGCCTAGAAATAAAACAGCTGGGTTGGCAGCTGGTTGAATGTCCTGAGGTCATTTTAAAGGATAAGATGAAAGAGGCTGATGAGGTTGCTGAGTGGAAAAACACTTGGCTAATGGGCAGGGCTGTAGATTTGATGTCAAGCAATCAATAAATAGACAATAAATGGGCAGATAGATAAATAAAATAAAAAAATGTACAGAAAGAATTCACAACACTAAAGATTCAATGCACAGAAAAACTAAAATTTCCCCTTAAGACTAAGAACAAATAAGGAGCAGCAGTAGTTTCTCCACGGAGTATTGGTTAATGCATTTATAAAGAAAAGGAAATAGTTCTACGTGTTGAAAACAAAGAAGTAAAACTGCCATTATTTACAGGTAATATTGTTATCTATCTGGGAAAAAAAGCCAATAGAATTAACAAGACTTTATTAGAAAACTATTTGAAGTAGTAAGGGAGTCCCAGAAAGATACCTGGATAGATGATCAATCTAGAAAAAAATCACTGGTTTCTGTCCATTCTAGTAGGGATTGAATCTAAATCAAATTAAAAATAACATTATTTTTAAAAGACAACAAAATATTATAAAGGATCTAAGCATTGACTAAATCACGAGTGCAGACAGTTTCTGGGGAGAAAATTTAAAACATTAACAAAGAGCATAAATAATTGTGTGAATAAATAAAGTCATCACAGGATGTCAGGAAACATCTTTTCTATTTTCATAAACCTTTCTGTTTTCCTACATTGATCTAAAACTTAATGTGGAAATTTTTGAAATTTTACAAAGAAATTTATTAAATATAGTCCAGAATGTATTTGGCTCAATCAATGTGTATAAAAAGACTCATCCATCTTTTAAAAAAGAACAGAGACAGAGACTTAGAGAATTTTCTTCAAAATATATTAAGATATCTTATTATTGAGAATTGTCGACTTGCCTTTTGGGGTTAGAATGATTATTTGCTATTTCATATTATTTGATGTGTAAAGGTTAAAAACTGTATCTTTGATAATCAAGAAATCAGATAAATCAAGCAATGGCCTGGAATAAAAAGCATAAAAATAAATGTTTGTTATATAGGAACTAAGTGTACAATAAAAAACATTGCAAATAAACAAAGGATTGCTTGATTAGTAGATAATGTATCAGAATATTGTATGGAAAAATATTTCTCATAAAATATCTATTAAATAGAAACATTTTTTTCCTAGAACACTACACACAAAGATGAATCCAAAATGGACTGAAAACTTTGACAGAAAAAGGTAAAAATATAGAATTCATAAAATGTAGGAGAAATGCAGGAATGTAACATAAAATAAATATGTATGTGAACTCAGGACAAGGAAAGATTGATGAAAATAATATGTAGGCGATCAACTGCTTAGATTAGTATATCAAAATTTAGCACTTCAGTTTATTGGAAAACAAACTTGGACAAATTCAATACAAACAAAAATAGTAGGAGAAAATATGTAATTTTTTAAAAAAAGTTATTAATGTCAAAACTTGTTATCAGAGGCAATCCTGCAGCCCAAAGAAAACTTATAGCAATTTAAAAGTGAAAACAGACAATATGGGTAAAAATGAGAATTAACTTGTGGCATATACTGGTACAAATTTCCCAATGTTATATGTGATTTTGAGATGTATATAAATTGTACCAATAAAGAATTCAATTTAAAAAAAGTGAAAACAGACAAATAATATTATTATATAGATATAGTTGACATGGGTTAGCTACGTAGTTAGGAAAGGCACCTGGAAGAAAAGACATAGTCCAAATGAAAACGAGTGAGTGACAGGAGAGGCCTAACTCAGTGCCTGAGATCCGAAAGAAAACCAGGAACAACCGAAAGCCTCCAGAGCAGGGCTGACTTCCGCTTTGACGCAAGGTAAAGCTCACTTCTGATTGGATAACAATAGTTTCACGTTGTATTTTCATGGATAGGAAAAGTAATTCCAAGAAAAGTTTTTGAGAAACGCACAAAAATGTATTCTAACACTAGAAAACACATCTTCCTGAGTTATAGCTGTAGGATAATACTCTTCTACTGATGACTTGCTCCTGCTAATTCCTGTATTTCTTTTTATTGGTTATATTTGTGATAGACGGAAGATGACCAAAAGCTCCTCTGCCTTCCTCATACCAGAAAACGGAGTTGACTTTCTTTCCTGTGGAACATGTGACGGTCTGAGCTCCGGAGACAGGATCGTGACGCAGCAGGGAGTCCGGAGTGAGGCCGTAAGACGCTGCAGGGATCCCCTGGCTCTTTGCAGAACTTGGGTGTGTGGCCTCGGACAACCACTCTGGGGCGGTCGTGCTGGAGAGGCCACAACCAGGTGTTCTCGGGGGTCCCTGAGGGTCTGCGGGCCTCACACCACAGGGTGCCAACCAGTGACCCCATCCAGCCCACGAGCCTTATTCAGACGAGTGCAGTCCAAATGCCGACCCACGCAATGTTCAAATATCATCATAACAACTTGTTTTAAGTCACTTAGTGTTGGGATGGTTTATTATAAAGCAGTAAGTAACCATGACAACAGCCATTATTATGATTTCTCATACTCATTTATTTCATTTTTTAAATTGAGTTTATTGGTACATTTTTAGATATACCTTACGATCACATTCAACATATTTGTACCAGTACCTGACACGTTTTGATTCTAATTTTTCCCATTCCCCTCCCTTCACTACACCCCCTCCCCCTATATACATAAGTTTTGTTTCCATGTTTTGTGTTTTTACCATCAATTTTTTTCTTTCCCTTCTTAAATTTTCTGTTCCCACTTTCCCTTATCCCTTTAAACATTTTCTTCCTATTTCACAATAACTATCATATATTCTGGACCTCATTTACACCTTCAGTTTCTTATACTGGAGAAATGATACAGTATTTACACATCCGTATCCTATTTCTTTCATTTATGACTATATCCTTTTTTTTTTTTTTTTTTTGAGACAGGGTCTCACTTTGTAGTTCAGGCTGGCCCTCAATTCACTATGCAGCCGAGGCAAGCCTGGAACTCAGCAATCCTCCTGCCTCTGCCTCCCGAGTGCTGGGATTACAGGTGTAAGCCACCACGCCCAGCACTGTATGTGGTTACCGGGATTGAACTCAGGGCCTTACACTTGCGAGGCAGACACTGGAACCACTGAGCTAAATCTCTGGCCCTATGAATATATCCTTTTAATGATAATTTATATAGCAGTCTGCCTTACCTACCACCCATATATTCCATGGACTCTGGTTGATGCCCGAAGCTTCACCAAACCAGGCACAATGTGTCTAACAACCGAGATGGCTACTAAATGATTGACAGGTGGGGTATACAGGGTGGAGAGGCTGAAGAGAGGGCTTGGAGCAGAACAGAAACACACCAACCTACTAATCAGAGGGGCATGATATGCAAAATGCATGAATTATTTGTTTCTGGAACTTTCCACTTAACATTTTCAGACTCCAATGACCACAAGTAATTGAAACTACTGAAAGTACAAATAAGGGGGGAATATAGTACTACAAAATTGTACATGTACGTAAATGTTTATCTGGGAAAAATATGCTTACTCAAACTTTATTTAGTCAACATTTGACCATTTCATCTATGCCAGATACATATACATGGTTACAAAAACAAATAGTTACAAAAGGGTGGTGTATCTTTCTACTGTGTGTACATCTGTCACTCTGGTCTCCCAGTATTTCTGGTCCGTCCCTTTAGACAATTCCTGGTAGTTTGATATCCATTCTGCCACACATATTTTGCACATGTTATAGTTACATTTACATGTATTGTTCTTACTTAGAAACATGTATATAACCTTATGCTCATTAGTTTACAAAATATCTTGAGGTAGGCCCATACCTTTTCCACGGCTACATAACCACAATTTATCCAGTTCCAACTTAATTATCTCCAGTCTTTTGACATTACAAACAGTGCCACAGTTAACAACTTTATGTATTTGTCCCAAAGTCCATTTTCTGGACTCAAATTTATTTATATTTTAAATTTTAATCTATACTGACAAATTAGGCTTTAAAAAATTTACATATATTTATACTCCTTCAAGAATGTAAAAAGGCATCAGTGTAATTAGTATTGTGTATTATTGAGCATTACATTTTATACAAATCTGACTGGTTAAAAACATTGAATTATTATGCAATTTTCACTTTAAAAAGTATGGATAATAGGCAATGTCTTTTCATTTGTGATGCTATGAATATACTGCCTATTGATGCTCTCTCTTTATATATATATTCTCTATTTATAGACATTCTCTTTATATCCATTTACTCTTCATAAGTTTTGTCTATTTTCCAGTGTGTAAATCTTCATATGTAATGATTTATAAAATTTCTTTATGTTTTATTTGGCTCACATTAGATACATTTCTAGTGTTTTGTATTTTAAAATATTTATTACTTTATTATTTTACTATGCATAAATTACAACTTCTATAACTCAAATATGTCAACTTATCAATGTTTCCTTTGTATTTTCTAGATGTTTCTATTCTTTTTTTTTTTTTTTTTTTTGAGACAGGGTCTCGCTTTGTAGTTCAGGCTGGCCCTGAGCTCACTATGTAGCCCAGGCAAGCCTCAAACTCAGCAGTCCTCCTGCCTCTGCCTCCCGAGTGCTGGGATGACAGGCGTGAGCCACCACGCCCGGCACTGTGGTATGTGGTATTGATGGTTGGTGGGCGTGAGTCTCCACGCCCAGCATTGTATGTGGTTTCCTGGGATCGAATTCAGGACCTTGCACTTGCGAGGAAGGCGCTAGAACCACTGAGCTAACCCTCCAGCCCTAGATGTCTCTATTCTTTGGTTAGTTTTTTAAATTACACTTTCTTTTACTGTCTTTAGAGATTCATGTTTTACATTTTAATATATTTTACAAAGTGTGTGATTTTACAATGAAAAGTACAACTATTCAATGTGCAGTTCACACAGTTTAACTAACACATACATCTAGGCTACCCACACCACTATCAGAGTAGAGAAATTTTCCATTTATCCTGAAAGGTCTGTTTGATTCCCTCTCAGTTACTTCCTTCTAAACTCTGCTTTTTAAGCAACACATTTCAGGTTTCTTTTACATGAAATGAGTTTTACCTGTTCTTAGCCTTCTCATAAAAGCAATTTTGCAGAAAATGCACTTTTGAGTTATTTTTCCCCTCAACTGGAGGATCATGAATATTATTGTCAGCAACCCACTGTTCTTTTATTTTGAAGCAGTGCTCCATTGTGTCAATGTGCTACAATTTTTTTACCTGATCCCTTATTAATGAACGTTATCATTTGCCAAATGATAGCTAATCCTTACAAACTCATGTGGACTAAAAGCCATTAACTCTTTGCTACAAAGGCTGAGGACGGACAGTCCTGACGCTCATCTGCCAGTACTATTGCCAGCTGAAGAGCGAGCAGGCAGAAGAACGAATCTCAAAGACTTTATGTCGATGAAGTTATTAGTTTAAATTTCTCAGATGTATATTCCGTTAACTAAGGGCATATTTTTGCAGAAACGGTACGTTAGCCTCCACTAGAGTATCTCCCCTGGGGGCTGGATTAGGGCTGTTAATGCATCCGAATGGCTTGTTCAGGTCACACAGTGGTGAAGGAAGAGCAAGAGCCAAAGGCAACTGCCAGTATTCGCGGTGAGACCCCGAGAGCAGCCAGCCTCACACGACAGCCATCTATCTTCGCTCCCACCAGAAATCAGGGCCTCTATATTTCCTTCCCTTCCCTTTGGCGGCCCTGCCTTCTGGTACACGGGTAAGGAACATAATCCTAGTGCTTCTCTTTGCCAGGGTGACTTGGCTCACCTCAAGCATATTGATTGGAACACAGTGGAAATTTTTCAAGTCATTTTTTTTTTAAAGAAAGAAATACAGGCACCAATGAAAAACGAAAAAACTAGAAGCTCTAAATTTCTGTACAGAGACCTGGGTTTCTGCCAGATTGGAAGAAAGAACTTGCAAATTCTTCTTTGGAAGTTGTCAGAATTCTCACCCTCAAATTTACTCTGACTCAGCTCTCTGCAGGAAAGACATGTGGCTACAGCGGAGCCATCAATAAACTGCCCCTTGCCCGGGAGAAGTCACAGAATCACCTTTGAGCCCATCTGACTCGGTAATAGAAAGGGTGTGCGTGAGCAGAGATGACCACCACAGGACTCCTACAACTTAATGCAAATATCTTTTTTTGTTTGGGGGGTGTCTCACTTTGTAGTTCAGGCTGGCCCTGAGCTCACCATGCAGCCCAGGGAAGCCTTGAACTCACAGCAATCCTCCTGCCTCTGCCACCCGAGTGCTGGGATGACAGGCGTGAGCCACCACGCCCGGCAATGTGGTGTGAGATACTGATTGCTGGTGGGCATGATCACCGTACCCGGTATTGTTACATGTGGTTATCGGGGATCCAGTCAGGGACCTTGTGCTTGCAAGGCAGACACGGGAACCACTGAACTAAATCCCAGGCCCCTTAGTGCAGATATCTTGAACTGCTTAGAGAATGTCAGTTGAGTTCGTTCTCTTTACTCCTGGATATGGGCTCATCCCAAAGTCTTTGCGTAAATACCTGTGTTTAAGGGAAAGAGTATAATTGAGAAAATGTTAAATGACTAGGTGATTCCTTTTTCATAATGAAGCAACACCCCACCATCACAAATAGACAGATCTACTAGATAACAAATGAGTCAAAAAAAAAATTTTTTTTTTTTTGAGACAGGGTCTCGCGTTGTAGTTCAGGCTGGCCCTGAGCTCACTATGGTGCCCAGGAAAGCCGCCGCGAACTCAGCAATCCTCCTGTCTCTGCCTCCCGAGTGCTGGGATGACAGGCATGAGCCACCACGTCTGGCATTGTGGTATGAGGCGTTGATTGGTGGTGGGCGTGTCTCCACGCCCAGCATTATATGTGGTTATCGGGGATCGAACTCAGGACCTTGTGCTTGCGAGGCAGGCGCTGGAACCACTGAGCTAACCCCTCCGGCCCCAAACGAGTCAAATTTTTTAGCAAATAGACATAACAGATGTCTACAGCATATTCCACCCCACAGAATCAGAGCACATCTTCTCAGCTGTACATGGGTCATTTCTCAAAATAGACCCCATGTTAGTTCACAGAACATGTTTAAGTAAGTGCGAAGGAATTGCACTTACCTCCTGTATACTGTCAGGCCATCGTGCCTTGAAGTTGAGGATAAATAAATAACCGTGGTACTCACTATTAATTGGTTCCACTGGGCACGACCAGTACCAAATTGTTTTGGGTCAAAAGAGTGATGAGTCACAAAGCGATCAACAGGGACACGTTCTAGCTTGGGATCTGAGTTCCATGCAAACAACAGGTACCTGGACAAAATTTTCATGCCAACATGTGGCAGGTACCAAATCTGACAAGTTTCAAAGTCAAGTACCCAGATATAGCTTTGCGTTCTTTTTTTACAGGCAAGATACTATAAAAATAAAAATGATTGAGAGTCAACTCTGCTTCTTTTTAAGACTTCTTAGATATTTTGTGATTTATAATCTATTTTAATTCTGAGCAGAACTGAAGCAAATTTGTGTTTAGGTTCATAATTTCTACTCCTCTTTTCTTCCTTCCTTCCCTCTCTCTCACCTTCTCTGCTCTTTTTGTAGGCGCCATGATAGTGTAGGTAGAAAATCTCAGGGAATTCACTAAAATGTTTAGGACTAGTAAATAAGTTAAAGATTATACCATATAAGATCAATATAATAAATTAATTACATTTCTATTAATGTGCGGGGACCAACAGAAAATGAAATTAAGAAAATTGTTCTATTTCATTACCATCAAAAGAATAAACAGTAATAAATTGAGTGAAATAAATGTGAAACTTATTTTATACACTAAAAACTAAAACACACTGGAGAAAATAAATGAAGATCTGCATAAAGGGAAATTACATCCCAGCTTAATGGGTCAGAGGACTGAACTATCATTAAAATATCAATATTGTCAAAATTAATACACAGATTCATCACAATATTTATGAAAATGCTAGCTAGACTTTTTAGCAAGAAATGACAAGCTGGCTCCTGAAATTTATGTGAGTACAAGCACTGCAGAATAGCAAAAATAATTTGAAAAATTTGGAAGACTCACACTTCTCAACTTCACAACTCATTATAATGTTACAATAATCAAGATAGAGTAGAATTGGCATGAAAATATGCACATAAATGAATGAAATAGAATCGGAACGCAAAAGTAAATCCATACCTTTATGGTCAATTGATTTTTGACAAGCCTGTCAAGGCAATTTAATGGGAAAAGAACAGTCTTTTTAACAAATGGGGTTGGGTGACCATAGACAAAAGAACGAACACACACACCCACACACCCTGAATATAGACCTAAATGTGAGAACTAAAACTGTAAAATGCTTAGAATACAACATAGGATTAAATCTTTGTGAATTGAGGTTAAATAATGGTTTCTTAAGCACGACACCAAAAATAAGATCCACAGCAAACAAAACCACCTGAACCTCATTAAAATTAAATCTATTTTAATTTTCAATTAAATGATACTTCAAGACAGTGAAAATAACACACAAAAAATGGGAGAAAATACTTGGAAATCAAACTTTGTGCATATGATAAGGGACATTATCCAAAATATGTAAAGTCCTCTGACTCAACAAAAAGATGCATATCTAACCAAAGATTTCCTTAAATACTTTTCAAAAAATATGTCAGGATGGCTGCTAAACACATGAAGAGGTTCTTATCATGGCTAATCGTAAAGGAAATAAAAATTAAAACTACAGAGCTGTACCACTTGCCACTCTTACCATGACTGAATCAAATCATGTCACATACTGGTACAAATTCACAATAGTGAGTGTGATCATGATGTGTATATATAGTGCACCAATACAGATTTTTAAAAAATGACAGACAATATAAAAGTTGGTGAGGACGCAGAGAGATAAGAACCCATGTGCTCTGCTGATGACAATGAAACAGTTTGGCAGTTCCTCAAAACACCAGATGTAGACATAACATAATCCAGCAATTCTACTTCTAAGCACGGTAGGAAACAGAATGATAGGTCTTCAAAGATGTCCACTCTTCGCCCTCTGCCACTCTTGTTACCTTCCGTGGCAAAAGGAACTTCATACCTGTGATTGAGTTCAGAGAGATGAACCTGAACCATGTGTGTAAGTCCAAGGTAGTCACAAGGGTCCTAACAAGAGAGGTGGAAAGGTCAAAACCAGAGAAGACTGCATAATAACAGGGTAGAGAGAAAGAGTTAGAAAGATGGTAACAGAAGCAGAGATCACAAACAGAAGGTAAAACAAAGGAAGCAGGTGTGTGCAGAGCCATTGCTGGCAAGAGCCAAGGACTGCAGGTATCTCTAGAAGTTGAACATTTTCTGGAGCCTCGGGACTGCACTTCTGCCCCCACCTTCATGTTAGTCCAGTGAGGCTCATCATGGACTTTAGCATTCCAAAGCTATAAGACCATAGATTTAAACCACCTCAAGTCACCAAATTTGTGGTAATTCATTGTGGTGATTCAATACAACGACCAAGAGAAGTGAAAACATGCATCCATACCAGTTCTCACATTGGTCACAAAAGCCCAAAAGTGACAACAGCCCAACTGTCCGTCAACTGAAGAGTAGGTAAAATGTGGTGCTTCAAAGTGACAGGTTGTTATTTGTAATAAGAAAGAATAAAGTATTGATACACATCACACATGGAAAATATTTGAAAATATTGTGCTGAATGAAAAGTCATTATTTACATGAAATGTACACAATGAGAAAATCTGGAGGAAAAATAATACAAGAGTGAGGAGCTACTGCTAATGGATATGGGCTTCATGTGAGGATGAGCAATTGCTTCAAATTAGTCATGACACTTGCACAGCTTTGCAAATATGCTAATTCACTGCATTATATACATTAAATGAGTGAAATTTCACAATGGAGTGCCGATCTATGACAAAATGCAAACACTCACCTTTCCCTACTTAACGTGTGAAGTGATTCAAACATATAGCAAAGGGTAAAGTGTTGATTTTTGCCTCTCACCTGGGTTTTTAGATTTATACTTGGAATATGTAAAGCTGGAGTGGAAATGTCAAGTTAAGTGAATTATTTATTCACTCAACAAATGATTGTTTACTCTGTGCTGCATCCAACTGGGCGCTGAACTCTGAGTACTAATGGAATAAACCAGTGAGCCTACCAATTACTTTTATTTATTACATTCAGTCAAGAACAAGGGTCACCGTTGTACTCCCAGCTAATCACATGCATTGACTATTCTAAATTCCATCAACCCAGTAATTCCTTAAATAAAAAAGGCACCTATTGTGATTTATACCTAGATGCTCCCCCAAGCCTCATGTGTATATAGCGGGGCTTTGGGAGGCATTTGCTTTCTGGGGCCCTGATACACATGACTGGGTCAGTCCACCCATTAGTTCCTTGCTAAATGTGAGGCTGGGAAGTGGAGCCTAGTTGGGGGAGGGGGTCGCTGAGGGCGTGGCCTGGAAGAATCTATCTACCCTAACCATCTCCCGGTTTCCTGCCACACGCCATGAGCTCTTTCTCCTCTGTCACGACTGGTTGCCACTCACCGTGCCTTGGAGCAAGCTGACTGTGAGCTCAAACCTCTAAAAATTCTGAGCCACAATAAAACGTTCCTCCTTTAAATTGTGGGTGTCGAGGACTGCGTCTCAGTGACGAGAAAGTGACGAAGACACATGGTTCCCTGTCGATCAGACTGACTTCAGGACTGTACACAGCTAGAGTCCTAATGTGGGAGCTCCTCCAGAGGCCCTGTCACAACCTTATTCCCAATCTCGGTGACCTGGGGAGATGGTGACCTAGTGGGAAGCCTGACTATTACAGGTGTGTCCTTGAAGGACACTGTGGGGCCCCAGCCTCCTCCCTTGATATCTGGGCCACCAGAGAAGTGACTCTGCCTCATGTTGTGTTCGTCACCATAGGCCCAAATGAATGAGACCAATTGGTCCTGGAGTGAAGCCTCTAAAACTTCTCTCTTTGTAAGTTGGTTATCTCTGCTATTTGTTATAGAGAGAGAAAGCTGAGAACAACTATATCAATCAGTGTTTACTAGGGAAGCAAATTTAATGCAAGATACACAAATACGTAAGAATTGACAGAATGACCTTTGATGGCTTCCCAGAGTCAGGTGTGTAGGGTACAAACCTTTAGTCTGAGCACTGGAACCCGAAAGATCCAATTGAAGATTCGGAACTCCACATAGCGTACTGCACAGGTCTGCACCAGGAGACCCAAGAATCTGCCCCAGAAGGCTGACAGGTCAATGCTGGAGCCTGAAGTGTCTGCAAAGAAAGCCAGGGGAGGACGTTCAAGGTGAAAGAGAAGATTGGAGCTTCTCCAAGGAAGACAGAAGCAATCCTCTCTTCTTCATTTTCCTGGTACACTCTTCTGGCCCTGATGCTCCCTAGCAAGGGTCTTCCAAACCCGGAACGATGCTGAGCCAATTTGCTTGCATGTTATTTGCGCGAGCTGACACAGTCAATGAACGTGACAACAACCTTTATTTTGTAAGATTATTGTGCAGCTCAAGTTGGTTGATACAGAATAGATTCAGCCTGTTTCTATCCACATGGCCTCCCTATTCACGCTGGAGTGTTTTTCAATAATATACCACCAAAACCAAATACTTGCATAAATACTGGTGTCGCTGAATAAATGCTATAAGGAAGATGTTCAGGAAGCTAAGAAAGCAATTACCACCTTGTCTCTTGATTGCAGGACGCTTCCAAGGAGATGAGCAGGAAAACAGCAGGACCAGTTCTAAGAAGACCATCAAGGCCACCTGGGAGAGACCAGGAGTGATTCCTCGACACCCATTTTCCATGCCTTAATTATTAATAGTTATTTTTTATACCTACTTCTTAACTAGGTATTGTTCAGCTGGATAAGAAAATATATGTGTACCATTTCCCTCGCAGCCAGGTACATTAGTGCATTAAAAGAATAGGGGATTGGACGAAAGCTCAAGGGTCTCCTGAAAGTATGTTCTTTCCCGTTCACTCCTTCCTAGTTAGCTGGGAGGCAAATGTCTGCCTGGAGATCACGCAGCTGTGGAGGCTTAGAGTGAAAACTGTGAGCTGCAAATACCAGAAAAAATGGAAGGATTCCAGGTCTTGAATACCATGTTATACCAGATATTTCCTCAATGTGAGAAAGAAGGAATTTCTATCCTGGTTGAAGGAATTTCTATCCATGGTTGTTTCTGGCTTTCTGTTCTTCACAGTGAAACACAAACTTAATTTACTTTTACTGCCAGGCATCGTGCCTTGCACTTGGAAAATTATGAAGGTTGAGATATAGTTGTTTGAGGTTTTAAAAAAGAATCTCTTTGGTTGTCCCAGGAATAATTGATTGAAGCGAGAAACACTGAATATAGCTAAAAGAAGCTATGGGAATAATTCATTGTAAAGAGATTGGTGATTTTAGACTAAAACAGTCATGAAAAGAGAAAGAATGAATTTGAGACCTATTTAGGATAGAGAATCAACAGGACTTTTTTATTGATCATTGTAGGGAGTGACGCGAAGAAAGTATAAAGAGGACATTAATCGTTCTCGGGCAGGGTGAGGGGCTGTTTGCTGGAGTGAGGATCAGGGTGAAAGAGCAGTCACCAGCCACGGGCTAGAGCATGGTTTGGGGCTGAGCTCGTCTGAAGCGGGGGTGCCCTCAGCAGCTTTGCAGCTGGGTGTGAAGACCTGGTGATCAGAAGATGGGCTCCTGCTGGGGCCTGAGGCTGGTGCTAGGGAGGCCCTGAGCACAAGCTTACATTTAGGGCCGTGTGGCCTGCTGGCTTTCTCTCTCTGCTCTGAAGCGATGTGGGAAACAGGCTTATTATCTATTAGTGGTTCATAAAACCAGTGTGTTTAATCTCAATTTAGTCTTTAAATGTGACAAAATTTTTAACAACAGCAATCATCAAAGCATAATTTGAAAAAAATTTCTTTTTATGTCTGTATATGCAAATATGCCCATATACACATATAAGTATGGGTGGATATGTATTTGTGTAAGATCTTGAGGTAGATATTTTTCCTTATTTTGGCCACTGATACATATTTATGTTTTGAAGGGTATATTGTAAGACTCACTATATATCAAATAAACAAATATCTGAATGTATGTGTACCTTCATTGGGTTGTGATATAAAAGCTATTTTAGTATACTAATTTTGACATAATTTTAGACAAAGAAAATTTGTGGAGAAGACAAAGAAATCCCAGAAACTCCTTATATTTAACCTCTATTCCTAAAAATTAAAATTAACAACTTACCATATTCTCCCTCCCATGTGCATGTGTACACACACACATGCACACACACACACACACGCACACACACACACGCACACACGCACACACACACACACACTTTTTCCAAACCCTTCATACATTGCAGACATACTTCCTTTTTAACCTATCAGTATTTTTTACTTAAAACAAGATTATATAACCACCGGGTAGTTATCAAACCAGGAAATTAACATTTAAATAATATTATTTTCTCATCTACTGACTATATTGGGATTTTTTGACAATTGTTCCAATAACTTTGTTTTTTAATGACTAAAGAAGATCCAAGATCGTGTGTTGCATTCATCTGTCATGTCTTTTCAGTCTCCTATAATCTGGAACAGTTCCTGAATCTTTCTTTTTATAAACTATGTTCTTAGTGTAGGTCAGAGTAAAAACAATTTTTCTGACAGTTACTGTTCTGATCTAAAATATTGCCTTTGTTTCTCAGTACAGTGGAGGTTGGCTTCTGTCTCTGTCCAGGACTTAGTGTGAGGGAAAGGGAGCAACAGCACTGAGGTTTCCTGGTATCCTCCAAAGCGTATATTTGGAAATATAACCCCCAGAGCAACAATGGGGAAAAGCGAGTCCCAATAAACAATGATTAAGTCACGAGGGCTCTGTCCTCAGGAGTGGATTGATGTCATTCATGTGAGGCTAGGTTAGTCACGTCTGGAGCGATTCGCTCTAAGAGCGAGTTCACTCCTTCCTCACTCACTCATTCTTGCCTTCACTAGACTTACCTTCCAGTGCAGGAAGAGGTGGCACCATGGTCCTTGCCAGATGCCAGCACCATCCCCCTGGACCTTCCAGCCTCTGGAGCCATAAGACAAGTAAATTTCTATTGTTTAAATTACCCAGTCTCAAGTATTCTCTTATAGCAGCACAAAACAGAAGAAAACAGATGAGGCTCTCTTGTTGTTGCTATCTGGGTTCTGACAGGCTATGAGAGCCCATCATAGGAGCTAGAATTGAGGTTGATGATACCTTTGTGCTGGGAGGAAGGTGCTGGCCAACCTGAGCAGGTGGACTGAAGGAAAGAAGAAAGAAGCCATACTCCATCTCTGCAAGGTGAGCACGAACATCGGCCACTTCCCTGTGGTGACTGGAGATGTGGGAAGCACCAAAACGCAGTGCACGGAAGCACTACAGCCACATCTGGCCCTGGAGGAAGAAGTGCTGCTTGGGCTCTGAATGGACAGTGCCATCCCCCCGCCGGGGTAGGATGTGTGGCAGCAGTTGACTTGTACCTCTCCGCCTTTGGGACCGCTTGGATGGTTTTCTGACCTTAAGGACAACTAACGTGGTCTTTGATAAATGTTTAGCATATCAGGAACTGCCATGTTTCCTGAGTCAAAGGTCATGACAGAAGGAAACTAGATGACCAGGCAAAGAATACAATGGATTTCTACCACAATGAGTGCATAGATACAAACAGCCCTGACTTAGGAAGACAACTTTTGAATGATACAAAACCTATACAAATCCAGCAGACACCCACTTTAAGTTCTGTTTGGATCTTCTTTCCCCAAGCTTGCAGTACGTGGTCCAGTACTCTCTGGAAATGCTGGGCAGTGGCAGTGACCACAGGTCCCTCTCAGCCACAAGTATGGAGTGGAAACCACCATACTCCACAGTAGACAACATTAGCATTTTGCATTTCTGCACCCTGTCACATATATAAATGCTCATCCCTGTGTCTACGATATTCAATACTTCATTATAGAGAAAGCTTTACTTATGATGGTTTTGCCTAATTGTAGGATAATATAAGTATCTAGGGTGTGTTTGAGGTAGGTGAAGTTAAGCTCTGATGATTGGGAGGTTAGGTATAATGAACATATTGCTGACTAAGAATATTTTCAAGTTACCATGAACTTATCAGAATTAAATGGCATCATAAGTAAGACCATATCTGTATAGACACAGATTATATGTGTATTTGTGCTTCCATGTTCACAAATATATTTCACCTACACTTGTGGTCTGTTACACATATATGCATATGTAGGAGCCAAATGCTCCTATTTACGTGGACAGGCCAAGAGAAGCTGTTATGAAGCCATTTGAAGGATGTCTTAGCTATCTTTCTAGACCCAGTTTTCCCACTGCATGAATATCATCTGTAGAGAATCACTCCACTGCGAGCATGATTTCTAGAACATTGTTTTCCTCAGATCTCCTCTTCAGAAGATGGAGCTAAGATAGTCTCTTTCTTCACCCAGTTTCCACATGTTTTGTCTAAGGGCAGGAGTCTCATTAAATCGTCTCTAATAAATCATCTCTAATATGTCCACAGCACCAAATATTATGTCTTGGAATTACACCTGTGGTTAATAAAGAGAGAGCAAATGAAAATTATTCATGTCTTAGAATTACAAAAACTGAATTCCCTAGCCTGTCGAGGGCATCCCAAGGAAAGAGCAGGAAGCCGAGGTCGGAGGCTGCCCCGGGCTCTCTGAGTGTTAAGGCATCTAAGGTGCACACCGAAGTGACACCGTAGAAGCAGTGACCTCAGGATGTCTTGCACCCATTCTTGCTGCACTGGCCTCAGGCACATCATTTAATTTCTCTGATCTCATGCTCAAATCTATGAATGAACAAGGTTTGATTAAGTGTCCTCTCACTTCCTTTTTATCCTGATACTTCTCATCCCATAGAGAAGAAGGAAACACCTTTGTTAGTAATTACTTGTCATCAAATGGGTCTTTCCCCCTAGGTAGAAATTTGATGTTATAATAGCGCCATTCCTTAAAATGTGTGTAATGATGCCCTGATACTTTCAAGATCAAGTTCAGTCTCCCTCAGTTAACATCAAGCCCCATTCCTGTCCTACATCTCGCCTGTTTTTTCAGGTTTCTTTTTTACCAGTTCCCTATTTTAAGCTTCTTTTGCAGTCAAGGATGCCTTTCCTTTGATTCCCCCAAAAGTCAATTTTTAACATTGCCTGTCTTTAATCAAATAAGACTGTCCAATTACATGATAGTTAATGACAGATGTCGACTGGATTGAGCTATGGGGAGCCAAGGGAAATGGTAAAACATTAATTCTAGGCACTTCCGTGAGGGTGTTTGTGGAAGACCATAGCATTTGAATCAGTACAGGAGTGGGGATGACCCGTTCTCAATAACGTAAAGTTTGTCCGATTTGTTGAGGACTCAACCAGAGCAAAAAGTGAGGGAAAGCTCTCTTCCTTTTTCTTTATCCATCCTCCTTTTCCTCTCTCCGTGACTCCTAGCTGGGTGAGCTGGGCCACCATCTTCTCCTGCCTTCGGATATTAGAATCAGAATTCTCAGTTCCCTTCCCTCTGCAATCCAGGAATTAAAGCTATCGTTCCCAGAACTGAGAGTTACACAACTGGTTTCCATGGCTTTCGGGCCCAGTTCTCAGGATTGAACTAAATCACCAGCTTTCTTAAACCTCCAGCTTGCAAATGACCCATCACGGCACTTCTGCACCTGTGTATTGCTAATTTGCATAATAAATCCTCACTTAAACCTCTGACTCCTCTCTCTCTCTCTCCATCAGTATTAGCTCTCTTTCTCTTGAGAACCCTGTCTAACAAATTCCCAAATCCTCTTGGCTTTCTTTGAAATCCTCTCCATTCTTCAAAATCAAGCTGAAATATGTGTCCTCCCAGGAAGTCTTCCCGAGGTGACAGAGTAGCCAGAAGTGAAAATTCTTCCTTTAAATCTTTGCAGAACTTCTGATGTGTATCATCAACCCTGTGGTGCCTTCACAATGTCAACTTGCTTTACTAGTATCACAGGGGTTGCTTGCTCTGTGAGGATAGGCGGTACTACTTAGAAATCTTTCTATCTTTTATAACTTTGTCAAGAGTTCTCTTCAAGAATATCTGAAAAAGAACCAGCATTTCAAGACATTATTGTACAAAGAACTTTATGTAATTATCCCAGTAAGTGTTCATAATAATACTATAGATATACATATAATTACTATCGTATGTAGGCAAGAAAAACAAAAAGAGAAGTTTAGAAACATTGTCATTGTAAGCACCTTGCAAATAATGAAGAGTCATGATGTGTCTGATCCCAAAGTTTATGATTTTTCCTACCAAAATGTACCCCAAATTTCTATAGTAATTGCCCGGTGAATATTGTTGGACCCTTGGTAAATCATTCTGGCAGAGGCAGCAAGGAACCATGCGTTCCTCCGTGTCTCACAGCCTCGCTTCAGCTAGATCGGGACCCTGTGAGTGGGTCCCAGCCGAGGGCATCTTTTCTCACCCCGAGAGACATCATGTGTTTCTGATGGCTCCACGAGGGGGGAAGATCCTCTACTAGAATCAGATGGTGAGGTAATAGGGAGTAATCTCCCACTGGTTAAGAAAGTGAAATTTTAAGATTACTCTGTTGTAAATGTTTTCTTACTTTTCATAAGGTAACTTAAGCACGTGAGCATGCTTACTAGAATGATGTGACACTGGAAGAACATTCAGTGACTGTTATCCAGGTGCCCATTTATTTGTCTTTGGTGACATCATTGCTCCTCTTAAGAGACTCAGTCAAGGTCGCTGCTGTTCTTGGCATAAATCCCAACGAATCTTTAATCCTGGAGCTGCTGTTTAGAGAGACTGTGATGTCATGATACATGTGAATGTATGTTTATGTTTTTATATATGCTTTTCTGACACTCTTCTGTTAAACAAACGTGACACCTGAGCTGCGCTCTGCACCATGATGTTTGTTTAATAGGATGAGTTGGACTTCCTCTGACCCTGGTTGTAAATTTAGGCAGTGACCAAGAATTTTCTAGCTATATGTACTTGAAAAAAATTCCTACAGTCATTTTAAGACATAGGAAAGACTCTCAACTTAGTTAAATTATAACATGATATTAATTTAATAATCAACTCTAAACTCAATGTAAATTCAAGCTTTTTCCCTTTTCCATAACTGCGTTCTGTGCAGCTGCAAATGGAGGGCTTTCTCACTTCTCCATCCGTTCTCTTAGCCCCTGAGCCTCAAAGATGAGAGCTGACAAAAAGATGAGAGAAAATGGATATAGTAAAATTGATAACAAAATGAGACAGTGCCCAAGTTCTGCGGTGTCGGCAGAAGGCTAAGCTGATGTTTTCATTTGTGGGCACATCTTTGGACTGTTTAAACACCTCCTCCTCTACACCTCTGCTGATACTGACCCAGCAGAGGCAGGCCTGGACCTATGGGTCACTCAAGGGCCTTTTCTAAAGACCTGGAGTCTAACCATCTGCTCCATTCTTTCCCACTGAGCTGGCTCTTTAACTTGGCTGGAAACGATCCCACCCATACTTCTTCCGTAGCCCCTGCAAATTATGAAAGAACTTAGGCCATTCTCAAGAAGTGGTAATGTCTCCTTCACTCACAGAGTCTCTTCGACCAGCCCTTTCGGTTTCCTGGTTGAGCTCAGCTCTTGGCCCAAAACTTCAGAGTGCCTCAAACTCTGAGGGGTCTCCTTGAAACGCCACGGAGACCCCACAGTGCTCTCCAAAATACCTCCCGCAACTTCCTTCTTAGCACCAATAAAACACTGCACAATTCAAAAAATATATATCAGTTAAGTAATTTTTATTTGGTTATGTCCCCTGGACACATTCTCCCCTCCCTCTAGAATCTCTGATCACAGTGTTGCAAGGGAGTGAAGATTTGGGGGAGACTATGGCGGATAAGGAGGTGCATTTTACTTTAATACCGTTGAGCTTTTAAACAGGCTGGAAGGTTTTCGCAATAATATTTGTTTAGTAAAAATTCCCCTTAGGGGTAAACGTTGGTTGTTGGTGTACATTGGGGTTTGTTATCCTTCTCAGAGATGTTCACTTGCATTAATTTATTACCCTAATAAATACGTTTAAATATTTAAAAGCTGATTTTCCTACTAGAGACCTTCTGGGAATCAGAGGTGTAAAAGGAGCAGCGAGCAACTGTTCCCATTAATCACGAATTCTGCGAACTTTCTGCAATTAGGATACGAACGAGACAGCTGACCGCTGACGAGAGACTCACCACCACCAGCAGAGGGCTTCCTTCAGCTCTGCGGCTATTTGCATCAAAATTCGGAGGGTTTTCACCTGGGAACGATTTTTCGCATTCCCGTTAGGAACAAGGAAGGGTCTGGATCAGAGAGGTCAAAACTGCCATATTTTTCAGAAGCAGTACAATTCCTGACGAACAAGAACATGGCATCGTAATGTTCCCCCCACCCTGGCCACTTACCCATTTTTATATTGAGCACACAGTCAGGGTTCAACAAACACTCAAATGTCTGGATTTCTCAGAGGAACCTCACACCGTCTTTACCACACAACTCCAAACTGGTCTCTCGGTGGCATCCGTCACAGAAAAATCTGGATTTCTGCTGTTTACTGCATTCTTCATCAGCAGAGATTTTCTCAGCCTTGATTCATATTCTGTAAACGTATTAAAGACAGTCATTAGCACCTCCGACTTTCTAACTTTCAAAAGGAAGCCAGTTGTCTATTCTCTTTTTATATAAGTAGGAGACGAAATGCGTAGACTGCTTTTCACAGTGTTTCAGAAGAGGAAAAAAGTGAACCTTTTAAACTAGAATCCTAGGAACTGATTCACTGAACATGGTGAACCCCAGGGACTTCAGAGAGAAATTATGGAGTCAGAAGGAACCACAAAACACCACCCCAGCTGCCTCCCTCAAAATTAGAAAAGTCCAGGCGCTATTTTAATTCTCACACCCGCGCTCCAGCTCTGACAGCAACTTAGTTTGGGTGACGAACGTCTATTCCAGCCACAGGCTGAGGGTGACGACGTCTGCCTTCGACTCCTTATGGCTCCCAACCCACTTCTGGGGGTGACACCGGCAGACAGCGGTCGACGGGTGGGTGTTAAAGCCGAACCCACTTCCAAGCACCGCCCGCTCTGGAGAAAAGTGCCTGTCAGACTTCCAGAGGGCGCCGAGCTTCGGCAGCCTCCACGGGGCCTGGGGCACGGAGCTCCCAGAACAGCCCAGCGCCAGGCTCGCCCCGATCAGGACAGAGGGTTTGCAGGGCGAGGGCCCCGGAGGCAGGAGCCGGGGTTTAAAGAGCCAAGTGTGGGAGGAGGAGAAGACAGAGGACGGCCTCTGCCGTCACATGTGCAGATCCATGTGCAGATCTGCGTCCGGAGCGAACCCCCTACTTGGCTGGGCCGCCCCAGGGGACCAGGCAAGCAAACGCCTCCTCATGGTCCCCGGAAGAATCGAGACGTTTAGGTTATGTGAGTGGTGTCGAGTCGAGATCTCAGGAGTTGACTTTGAAAGGAGGTCTCATGAGGCTTATTAGGAAGTGGGTTCAGGACCCCCGTAGAAGGGTGAAGGGGAGCAAAAGGGAGGAGGGGAAGGCGGCCCTCGGTCCTGCACGAGCCGCAGAGACTCTGCAGCCTCGCCCCGGAGTCCAAGGGCAAGGCGGCAGGGGCACTGCTGGGGCTGCCGCAGTCGCTCCCGGCCAGGAGCTCCCTGGGGGAAGCAGCGGTGAGTTCTGGACCCAAGCTCTTCCACCTTTCAGGATGTATGGAAAAGTCGAGGCCGAAGATGTCACTGGCCTAAGGACAGCAGAGGTCTTCTGACACCCAGGCCACTCTGACAAGCAGGAGTGCAGAGAAAGGCTAAGCGACTCTCCCTGTCGCTGTGTAAGAAAATGTCAAACGAATCTAATAAGAGTTCCGGGTGGGCCAGCAACAGCTCCTGCTTGCTGCATAGGGGCCCACTCTACACATCTGCCCGGAGGCTGCTTGGGAAGGGGTTATGAACTGTGTTCATAAAAACAAAAGCAATCTGTGCTTAATTAACTGACAGAAATTCCTGTTGTACTAGTCTGAGCCATTTCAGTCTAATTTCCCAGTTCCTGCAAGTTTAAGGGGATTTTTTTCTGACTGGCTTTTCTACAACGTCCTTGCTCTCTATTCTTTTATTCCTCCTCCAAGCCTTTTTCCAATGCTTGTACTTCCTCACTGTCTTTCCTCCTTCTTTCTTTTTCAGTATTTCTCCTCCTTCTCTCTTTTCTTCTCTTGCTCTCTGAGCAGTTCAGCACCATTTTCTGGCCATGAGTTATCCGCATTCCTATGTAAGAAGCAATAGTTCAAATACTGAAAACTAGTTGATGCAAAATGTAATCAAAAGAAGTTCGAACTACAAAGAGACCCTGTCTCAAAAAAAAAAAAGTTCAAACATTTTTCAATTAAACTGTTCAATGGAGAAATGGTCCCAGGGTTACTAGCACTTATACTTGAGTATTAAAGACTGGATTATTTAATCATATACATAACATTCATTTTTAAAATCTATGCTGCTTATCTAGGTGCTTTGTGGTACACTTATACTTGCAGAACTTTTTGGTTATTTGGTGCAGGATTTCTGTTTCATGTATATGTATGGTCATATCAACCTATTTGTTAAGAATGCCCTCATAGCCAATGTAAAAGGTAGAGAGGTTCAAATATACTTTGAAAGGCTAATGGACACAGGTCAAAGATGTTTCTTCCTTCTTATGCAAACTTGAGTGAAGATCATCGCAACAATAGCCCGTTCTCACTAATCTGTCTCTTACTTAAATCTATCCCTATTAACAAAGCAACATGAAGAGTGAGTTTATTTGGAAGCCTGTTTAATGTGAGTTCTACAAAATCCGTTATCAGCTCCTCTAACTTACAATGCTAAGAGCTGATTCATGATAGTAGACAAGAACACAGCAACCAAAAACTACAGAATTTGTTGTTTCTCTAAGAACATGAAGAATTATAAAACAATTAATACCTGCATTTTTACTTTTAACAAATTTCCTCTAGGAATCGATGGACAAAAAGAAACATAGATCTTTACTTTATTTTTTCACCATATGCTGTTTTTAGTTTAGACATATCCAAAAAGGATTTTTTGTGTGTGCAAAAAGGATATTTTTATTCTAACTATAACAATACACTGGTAAAAGACATAATCTGTTATTAAATATCCACTCTGGAGAAATACAAAATAAATAATACATGGATTTGGGGCTTGGGATGCTTATACACTAAGGAAATTAAATGCACAATCATGAAATAATTTGAGAAGAATAAAAATGTACAAGAAAAAAATAACATTAGCAATATTTCAGAGTGGGAAGATAAAACAGTACAAACAGTCATTGTAGGAATCAGGAGCACTTACTAGATACTGAGACCAGATCATAGGCTAACACAATATTTCCCAAGCACCAGCCCACGTTTATTAAACCTGAAAAGTAAAACTGGAGTAATTTCTCATTCTTCATGTCAATGTACTACTTCCTCATGGTTTTCTGCAAACCATCTTCAGCCCTGTATTATCTGAAGCTGCTGAATTTAGAATGTTAGGGAGTTAATTTAAATGGCTTCTTTTTCCAAGTTCACAGAAATATTTTTTATAGTCCCTTCACTTGCGTGTTAGTCAGCTTTCCATTGCTGTACCAAAATAACTGAGATCATCAATTTGTAAAGAGAAAAAGGTTATTTTGTCTAATAGAAAGTAATGGAGCTTTGTGTAAAGGAAGATATCATTAGGATGTATGTTAAAGGTGGAAGGAACAAGCTTTACTAAGGGAGAATTAGATACGAAGATCACAAAGAGGAAACACATGGCTTCTGTCCTGTCATCATGCCAAGAAGAGCTGAGCCAGCTACACTCTGATAATCTGTGCTCTGGAGAAGGCACACTCCTTTCTGTCCTCTTGTCAATAACAGCTTTGAGAGCAAGCAGTCATCAAAGGGCTTTGTCGCCAGCCAATTGCAACTCTGTCCATGAGTGAGGCTCTCTGAGAACATCAGTGCACAC
>PVIC010005743.1:7395-56781 GCA_004025085.1 Thryonomys swinderianus
TGCCAGAACCACTGAGCTAAATCTTTAGCCCTACAGTCATTTTTAGAAAGTGAGGTTAGCTTGTATTTTTTTCTGAACTCTTTGAAGTTTGATTTCTACATTAATAATCATATAATATTTGTATCTAACTCTGCCCAGACACCCCTTTTCTCATTATTATTCTTGGTATTTTAAATTCTCTTATTAGTTGTACATATAGATAAAAATACATAAATTTATCGACTGTATCTATTAGGATTCAGTGAAAAAAAAAACCCCAGAAACCATTCTTATGAGGGAGGAAATGCAGGGTTTGTTATAAAGGTGTTGGGAGAACCAGAGAGCAAAGAAGAACATGCCTTCCCCTCAGATCAGGAAGCTGCCAGTCCCTTGGCCTGGAGAACAGTCGGATCCTTCCCAGGCCTTAAACTCCTTCCTGTGCCTCTCTCTCCGGTGCTCCCTACTGGAGAGCCAAGTTAGAGACAAACACCTGCAAAGGAGCCCGAGAAGAAAGTAATAGTACGAGAGATCAGAGACTAGAAGGGCAGATTTAAGGCCAACAGATTTAAAAATTGACCTTCCTTTTGTTGATTAAATTAGAATACCAGCAGCTTTAAAAATCATTATTATTTCCATGAGCTTCTTTATCTGGGATCACTCATGTTATTAATTGTCTATACACCCAGAGCCTACACATCACTATTAATATTACATGCAATGCCCATTGAGCAATGACGGGATGTGTTAGTTCTTTACATGAGGAGTTTTTGATTTACCAGTGCATATAAAATAAAAACTGGAACATATTGACATACTAAGTACCACATATGAATTTATAGATTATTTCACATAATCTTGTGGTAAACATGTAAAATATAAAATATATAACAGTGGCTTTTCTTTTACTGCTTGTCACAGAAATATTGGTTGGCCCTCTCCTGACAGTTTATGGTACATACCAGCAACTGTCATAACAGACTTCCTAGAAATGGCTCCCTGTGTGACGGGCCAGAGGCCGACAGTGGAAATCTTTCTTATCAAATAAGTTATTCAACTTTGTGTAATGTAATTGACAACATACATGACTGCAGCTCAGTAATGCAATTTCCAGAGCTGAATTGTTACCAGAAAGTGTGTCATGAGGTGGAAATTTTTCAAATCTTGGTTAAACTCTTGAGTCCTAAGATTTATAAAGAACTTATTAAATTTTAGTATGTTGCACCTACATAGTGAAACGTTTAAAGGAGTCAGAACAATTCTGTCTCTAGAGATGAATTATATTGTCAATTATTCATTTTCCTTTTTATTAGTCTTTAATTGATTTATTGGTATGTTTTATATACACATTATGATCACAATAGACATTGAGAGTTTGTATGGTATATCACATAACTTAATTCTCATTTTTTCCTATTCCCCTGCCTACCCTACCACCCCCACCCCACCCCTATATACATAACCTTTGCTTCCTTTTCTACCATCAGTTTTTTCTCTCTCTTCTTTACTTACCCCAACCCCTTTTCCCTTTAAATATTTTCTATTTCACAGTATCTATCATATACTCTAGAACTCATTTACATCTTCAGTTTCTCATACCAGAGAAAAGATATGGTATTACATGTCTGTGACATTTATTTCATTTATGACTATGTTCTCATGGTACTTCCATTTAAGTATAAATGACTCTAATTTATCATTCTTTATGGCAGAATAATATTCCATCTTATTAAAAAAAACACATCTTCTTTATCCAGGCTCCGGTCGATGGGCATTTGAGTTGTTTCTAAGATTTGGCTATCATAAACAGAGCTGCTATAAAGATGGGTGCACATATATTGGTGTGATATGAATCTTTTAATTCTTTCCTGTATATACCTAGCAGGGAAATAGCAGGGTCAAATGGGACCTCTAATTCTAGATTTTTGAGGATCTCCACACAGATCTCCACAGTCTACATTCCCACCAACAGTGGAGAAGAATTTCTTTCTCCCCGCAGTCCTGCCAGCATTTGCAAAACCCTACAGAAAATTGGAATAGGTGGAATTTATCTCCTCTTTATTATTAAAATAATAGTTTTGGATTTCACAACTAATAACTAGCACCTATTGAATGTCTGTCATGGGCCAGATAGCATGGACAGCTTTATGCATGCTGTATATTTATAGGTGATGTATACTTAATATGGTAGTTAACCTCATTTAAAAATTTTAGGTTGAATGTTATCTTGTCTTATAGCTGAGGCTAAGTATCCTTTCTCTGATTACATGAGCAGTGGAATTGATATTTAAGACCAAGTTTGCAGACTCTAAGTCCATCTTCTTGACCTGTACCCTGCCAGATGTGAGACCAGTTGTTGCTTAACCCAGTAATTCTCATTAATATGCTTTATATCAATCAACAGTCCCCTGTCTACTGCTGTCTCAGACTTGTTCAAATGTTAATACTTACCAGTCTTCTATACTACCCAGAACACACATGCATGAATGAATCAATGATTTTAGATGTTCTCAGAAAAACGGGTTTCAAAGGGGTCTTGTTTGTTCAGGTCATTTAGATATGATTAGAAAGAAAGGTTGGTGCTTTGGAGGCTGACAGGTCTGACTTTATAAGACTTCAAAAGCTGAAAAAAATTTTGTTTCATGATAAACTACATACAACAAGCATACTCCTTCTTTGTTCCTCTTTATTCCCTCTATTCCTTTTCCCAAGACATGTGGGCCCTTTGCCTCTCTCATTAGTTGCTAGTGTCACTGCAAACATTTGCACAAGCATGCTGGAGTCCAGGAGACTTCACACTACCCAGGAAAGCACTTCCTTTCGTGACCACTTCATTGCAGGGCTGTGGTCACACGTTTTGTTTGTTTTGTTAATTTGATGCTGGTTGGAATATCCTCAAAGTGTCATTCAAACTGCATGAAAATAAATCAGCAACAATGCTAAGTCACTGGCCTTATTATTTAATGTCTCGAAGTTAGTGTGTTGTCTTTTTCACTCATATGAGACCACAGGGTGTTCAGGAAGGTGGCTTTTGATGTGCAGCTGTCCTTAAATGAAATGAAGAGTGTTTATGCAGCTACCAACAGCTTTAGCAACTGTGCTCTGAGAATGAAACATTAATGGAAAAATCAAAAGTAGAGAGCTCTTTTAGTTTATGTCAAATTTTATGATAACCCTATTTGGTATTGTGTTTCCCCTTTCCCACATGGAATTCATGTGAGAATTACAATTTATCCATTCAGTTAGCAGGAATGATGCTTATCCTTCTTATTCTCCTTCTTCTATGACGTCTTAAATGTAAAACTGCTAATATTCTCTGTATGATTTTCATGCTTTCTAAATATGGGCATACACATGTAAATTCACTCCCACACATCCACACAGAAAGGCTGTTTGCTGTATTTATTCCTCCATCCTGGCTTTTCTAAGCTGTCAAAAAGACTTTAAGGAGTCATACTGATTCACACACAGATCTCTTATCAGGGCTCAGATCAGCTGTTCAATTGATTTATTTCTATAATGGTTGATAATGTTACTGAAGCAGGAACTGAGCTTCTGGCTCAAGGCTGAGAAAAGGAGGCAAAACTCATGCGGCAGAAAGCAACAAAAGAGAAAGGAGAGGGACATAAGAAATGCAAGGGCCAAGATAGTGCGGAGAAGTGAAGAAGGGAAGGGGGAGAAGAAGAGGAGGAAGAGGCGCTGGACAAGGAAACTGAAGGAGACATTGATGATCACCCAAGTATTTCAACGTGTCCTTTAAATACAGCATGTGGATCAGATACGGAGAAATGAACAGAAGCTCTGAAAAAAGGGACGATGGAGCTGAGATCCAATGCTCAAATTCTCAGGTCGCCAAACTTGGATCAACACAGTATCTGCTGAGTGAATAGGCTTTCACTGATGATCGGTGGGGGAAACACTCTCCCTCTGGCAGAGATGTGTCAGCACACCTGACTGACAGCTGACATCCGAGGGACGAGTCCAGTCTAGAGCGCTGAGCTGGCCCTGGGGATGATTCACTTTGTGATAGGCATATTTCTACACTGAAGGACGGTAGAGTGAAAAAGGTCTAAATGTTACTCAAGGCCCATGGTCACAGACCGGCGATGCACCCTTCCCGTGTGGTCACAGTGAGCGGACAGATTGGCCTCAGGTTTGTGTAAATTCCACACGTGTCTGACATATTGAGTGAAGGTTCACTTCAATAAAATGGAAGAGGTGTGAAGAAAAGATTCAGATAACTAACGTGGAGAAAACATAAGGGAATACAATAACTCTTGGTGAATTAGTATAACTTTTAGTTTTTTTACTTCTAATTTTTGTTTCTGACTTTGTGGAACATAGAATTCATCTCCAAAACACCTGTGAATATAAATAGCTAAGCATATTTTTTAACCTCTGTGAATATATGATTCCTTGGATCTTTGAATTCTGCTTTTTATATTCTCTTCTTTGGCAACAACATAAAATTCAAAGGAAAATCTTGAATGCTACCCTTGGAAGTAGGAAATTTGACTTGTGTTAAACCTCATTTTAATTTTGACAACATAATTGAACTACATGAAAGTGAGAACAAAATGAGCTGCTCTATATATACTTTTATTAGACTGATGCTTTTATAGAATTCCTTTTTCACTTATAAACCTTTTCACATCTGAACTTTTTTTCACCTGTAAACCTTCAAAGACCAATTTGGTCAGTGAATCCTGTTATTAAAAATTTAACTAATGTTTAATCTGAACAGAATTAAATTGTTTTAAGTCTTTGTTTTACTTCTCCTATTGATCATATACTTCCTAATTTCCTATTTTATTCTTATACATAGTGTAAAATAAATACAATGTAAATGTATATTTATATGTATTTGATGTGTAACTTTGATAGACTGGGTTTCCCATTTTTACTAACAAGAAAGGTATGACACTGACATTTTCCTTTTTACATGTTAAGAATTTGCTCAGACAGAATCAAATGATTCAGGCTGACTTTGAGATCAGTAAGTCTCCTGATTCAATTCCTCAATCTTCAATTCCTCTCAGAGGGTCCACGCCTTCCAGGGACTCGTGGGAGGGACTAATGCAACCTCTTAGGAGACTTTCGTGAGGGATTGTCAGGGAGGAAGATGACTGTTGAGGGACATGGACACTTAAGTCCACTCAGAGGCCCACTTTCTCTCAGTCTGAATATGTTCCTAGGCAGCAATTCGTGTTTATTTGGAGTTGAATTTAAATGGCTAGTGCCATCGGATCAGAGTAAGAAATATTTGTATCTCCTGGTGTCTTCAGAGAACATTTGCTAGTTGGAGCTAAATGCCTATTGCAAATAAACTCTCTTTCATCCCTGCCTTTACTATTTTTTCATAATGCTCATGTAACAGGAGTCATTTCTAAAACATATAAGGACCAGGACCATGAAAGATTATTTTTAGCCTGGGCTTCTAAAGTAATTTCTGTGATAAGAAAAGGTTGCAACACTTGTAATTAAATGCTTCTGCGCAGAAGTGACATGTCACTTCCACTTCTATTTAATCACTTAAATAGAAGCATACAGTCTCCCCTAGTTTTAGCAAGCTGAACCAAATCCTAACCTATCACAAGCACAGAAGGAAAAGAATCAGAATATTTGTGGACATTCCTAATGTTCTGTATGGAAGCCAAGATGGATCTTTAGAATGGGAGTTGATTACATAGATCTTTGTCCTTACAAAACCCAAAGGTTTAAAGGTCTGATAAAGTAGCTGTGCTCTGGGAAACTCTGACCAGAGCAGAGGTTCCCTTCCCTCCTAGGTCAACGCTGAAGTAGATTAAAGCCCAACATGAATTTGTACATTCCCATTTTATTTTTTTGAGCAGGAGTAGGTTCAGATGGTAAAAGACAAAAATAAGATGAAGACAGCATGTGTTAATAAATTTTGATTTTCACTTTGCCATATATCCATTTTATTCTTTACCTGCCAGTAATTATTCTCACTAGTTTCCTATGTATTCTCTTAGTATATTGTTCTGCAAAGACTTTTTCTGGTACTGGGAAATAATTTTGGTGCTGGGTACTGAACCTAATACCTTAACATTCAGCAACATCCATAATCCTTTGTAAGATTTTGAGACAAGACTTTGCCATGTTGTTGAATTGCCCAGGCTTGGCTGGAATTTGTAGATGTTCCTACCTTAGCCTCTCAGAGTGCTGGGTTTGGAGACATGCAAATATATTTTATATCTTCATATCACCTACTTTTCAATGAGGAATGTAACATATTCTATCTTGCTCTTTACTTTCAATGTGTCTTGGAAAGATTTTCATGTCACTGTATGGAGAGAGTCTGTATTCCCTTTTAGATATGATGGTATTTGTTGTGGTCAAAGTTTGCAAAGAAAATGGATTTAACACAGGTCACATAATTTATAGGATTATTTTATAATATTCACCAAAAAAGTCAGATTCTGAAGAGTGCAAGAAAGCTAACAGCACACTAGAGACACAAAGAATCTAGACGAGTGCCTGGATTGCACAGCAATGTTGTGCGCAAGTACAGCTGAAGACCTAAAGTACAAGGCAGTGTCCTCCATGAGTCCAGCCAGTTTCCTAGAGCTCCCAGTGGAGCCCATAATATCTCAGGCTTGTCCGTGTTGAGGATCAGCATGAGAGGTGGAAGCCAGAGAAGCTGCACCAGCAGGATGAAGGGTTTGTGGCACCAGGCTGAGGGGTCTGCCTTAGAGTGAGGAAGTGACACTCATGCTGAAGGTCAGAGCTCCCCTGACAAGAACAGGAGCCATCCCTAGTGACAGCAAGGACCCGAGCTCCTCCACCAATGAGAACAGCCAGTTTCACATCAGAAAAAGCAGCTACAGCAAGCTTCTCCCAAAAACTCAACAGCCCACCATCTTCCTCTCCAGTTCTCTTTTTATGCCTTGGTGACAGTCCGCAGGTTGGTGTTCCACACTCAGAGCTACACTGACTCAGTTCAGATGGGCGTTCCAGCTAAGGGATGACCATTAGTTGATTCATCGTGGCATTCTGTAGAGTGATAGTTCTGGAAACATTTGGTAATATTCTCACAAATAACAGTACAAACTTGTATTCATGTGTGTGGGGAGAACCTGAGGAATAAATGCCTTGAATTGAGATAGTTGCATTAAAGATAAAATGGGTCTCTTGTTTAGTAGATATTGGCTAATTGTTCTCTATATATGAAAAAGGCTTCCAGACTTTCCAGTAAAATATGTTAGAAATGTTTTGTTGGTCTGAGGCATATAAACTGTAAAGTGCACTGAAATCAATTGATCAAAGAGTCACTGATAAGTTCAAAGTCCACTAGATGTTCCTATGGCTAAAAGCTAAATGATCATAAATTCAGAAATTCTTGGGCAATTTCCAACTATTCCACCAGTAATGAAACATTCAATACAGGGGTAATTTACTTTCATTCAATATTCTGTATTGCTTAGACAAACTTAACTATTTGAATGTGCTGGAACATGGCTTCTTCTCATGAGTTTATTAAAGGATTCACATTATTAATTTCCTTGAAGTTTAAGATAGGTCTCTGTCCTCAGAGCAGCTGAGAATAAGAGTATCTGGTATCAGTCTGGGGGTGCTGGAAGGCAAGTAAGATGCAGTGGGCTCCCCGCTTGCTTCTCCGCCTCCACTAATTCCACTGTATTTCCTCTGTACTCAAGCCTCAGGCAGAATCCTGCTTTGCTTAAAGCTACAGTTCTTCTCCTTTGCAGCAAAACTTCCTGGGCTTTCCCATACATGTAATCCGTGACCTCTCCGTCAGACTTTATTAGACCTAACAGCCCTGGTTGTCCTTGCTTTGGAGGCCACTTCCAGGGAAACCAAAGCGTCCTGAATTGGCTTCTGCATGTTCTCTTGTCACAGGACATAACAGGAAAGATGTTTATTGTATGCATTGCTTTCTGGAAAAATCCTTTGTATATTCAGGTAACCGGTGAAAGCCAAAGGTTCCCCAGCAGCAACAGAAATCACATAGACATCGAATTTTCTTTGGAAAATAAACAGGATCATGGCAATTTAACAAAACAGCAGGAGCTGCCGACTGTCCTTTTGTGTGAACTTCAGCTGAGACTCTAGGCCTCCCCTGCTCTGGACTGTTGGATCTTCTGTTTCTCATTACTGCAGTTCTCAGGCCATGATCACGTTCATCAGATATCAAAATCTCTGTCTATCATCTATCTATCTTTGCTACATCTACTTATCATCTATCTACCAATCATCTGTCTATCCTGTTCTCTTTCTCTGGGGAAAACTGAGACATGACCTATTATTTGGTTAAATTTTCATTATTTTATTTCTCTGGGGATTTAATTGAAAGCACCTTACACCTCTCTGTAATCCCAGCTCTCTGGGAGACTGAACCAGGACGATCAATTTTGGGCCTACACTGGGCAATTCAGTGACTGTGAAACAGTGTCTCAAATAAAAAATAAAAAATGATTCAAGGATGTAGCTCAGTGTAAAAACTCAGGTTTTAATTCCCAGTACTGCCAAAACAAACAAATAAAAATTAATACAGTAGGCAAAAATTATTATTAAAAACAGCATTTGACTTTACTTTTATTTTTTTGTGTACGTTTTATTCTTTTCAAGAGAGTTTTAAAACTTGTGTTGAACTACATTCTCTATATTTAGTGTGAGTTTTTTCCTAACAACTTGATATTCATTGTTATTGTAAGTAGAATTCTTCAGAATACTATTTCAGTCAGAGTTTATTTTTGGTAGATTTCTGTTATTAGTCATCAATTTGGATATGCTTTTTCTCCCTTCTATCTTTCATTCAACTCAGAATAAATCCTGTCATTTTTAATTAATAGTAATTTTGTGGAGACAGTTTATATATTTAAGGAAATATCCCCCTAATGGATTAGGAATTATTTTTGGTCTTTTGGCTGATCCAGAAGATAACCTGAATCACTATTTGAGTTTGTTGTATAGGGAGATCAATCATACTTCTAACAGGATTTGTATGTTTAAGACATTGGTCTGAAATTCTGTCATTCAGTCATTAAAGAACCCAAAGATTGCTACAGTATGAAGACAATAATTTATATGTAATACTAACTTCTCTATCTAACATGGTTAAATGAACATGATTTTTTTTTTGCTTTTAGTTTTTATCTGTTCTTTGGACAAAGTGAAAAGTGATAATAAAAGTCTTAGAGTAGAATTTGTGTTTGGATGCAAAGTAACATTCTCGTTAGTTGAGTGAACTTAGTTGAGGTAAAGATTATGTTTCAGCATCCTACTTGAACTTGTTTCTGCTGTATTTAAAGAAAAATACTCTTGTAAATAAGGTCAAATATATTGTATGATTTCTTCTTTTTGCTAGGGAATTTTAATGATGTTATCACTTCAGTTATATAACAAAACCTATGTGAACATGTCTCATTTCCTTCTGATAAAACTGGAATATCTTGGATGGCCCATACTTAATTTATATTAAATTACACCAATGTCATATCAAATTCATTGCTCAAAAATGGAGAGGATGTGTAAAAACAAATTAGAAGAATAAGTGAGAAAGGAGCGAAGAAATATGGCTTTCTAAGCTTCCTCCTAACTGTATTTCCCAAAAATTTATCTGGCAAAAAGGGATTACTCTGAACAAGTTGGGCTCAATTTAGTTTTGACTGTAAAGTCCACACTCTCCCCATAACCTCTGGTTTGAATAAGTACAAATAGAACTACAAACATACTTACGGTCACGTTACAGTTGCTATCATTTTAATCTTTTTTAAAATTTGGCATATTGCCATGAAATTATTCAGACACACAATGAGGCTTAAGGACCACATGCAGATGTCAATAGATGAACAGCAATTGCCTTAAAATTGTTGGGAGCAACAAACCTGATTTTTTTAAATAAGCTGAGATATCACAAACAGATCAACTAACAAAAAGATCAACAATGAAATGGTAGAATTCAGCCAAAGTTTGAACAAATGGACTTAACAGATACTTACAGAGTGTTCCCTCCAAGAGAATATATGTTATATTTGGCATCACAAAATAGACCACATAGTGGCTAATAAAGCATGCTTAACCCCTTCATTATGGGGCTGAAATTTGTACATCTCACTGATTTGAATTCCGTCATCTGGTAAGAATCAATGGAATTTTAAGTTGCCAGAGAGGACAGTTGTGCATGCAGCCCTGAAGGTTCAAGCTGGTGAGAGCATGTCAAGGAAATGTAATAGAATCAAAATTTTTGCCATGCATCTTCTCAGATCATGGTTCAATAAAAGTAGAAGTCAATGACAAAAGAGGTCACAGTAATTACATGAACATATAAAAATTAAATAACATTCTTGAATAATCAGTGTGTCACAGAAGAAATTAAGAAAGAAATAAATCAGTCCCTAGAATTAAGTGATAAGGCCAGTAGAACATAGCAAACTATATCAGACACAGTGAAAGGAGTCCTATGGGCTGTGAATGCCAAGATGAGAGAAGCAGAATGAACCAAATGTGTAATCTAATGATGGACCTCAAGGGAATAGAAAAATAAGAACAACCTAAATTTTGAGCTTGTATAAGGAAAGAAATAATAAATATCACAGAACAATAGGCAGTGCAATGAAGAATAAAATGTTAAAGAATCAGTAAATCGAAGAGCTTGTTATTTGAAGTAAACAAAGTAGACAAACACTGAGGCAATTTTATGACGGAAGCAAAGAAGGAATAAAGAAAAGAATGAATGAAAAAAGAAAGATAAAACCAAATTAGAAATGAAAAATGTGAAATCATAGTAGCCCCATAATCCACAAGACTGTTAAAAACTATTTCATAACCTGTACACCAAAAAATTTCAGAAATGAGAAAAGAAGAAATTACAAGATACATATAGATGCATATGAATTTCTAAAACTGAACCTAAAAGACTTAAAAGTCTTCAGTAAGTCAGTAACAGGCAATGAAATTGAAGCATTCATAAACACTTACCAACTAAGAATATCCCAGGACATGAAGGATTCACTGCTGAATTCTATCAGAACTTCAGGGAAGATATGACACTAATATTCCTCAAATTTTTGAATGAAACAGAAAAGGAAGGAGTGCTTCCAGAAAATAATTTTGGATGGTGTATCACCCTTATCCCAAAACCATAACAGAGCCAACATAATCAAACTGACCATAGTTCCAAAACTCAACACAAAACTCAGGTACAGATTTAATGCAATACACAGATCCAGTGCTTCCATGGATATCCACAAGCTGAAGACTAAATCTAGACCTGTATATTTTATCATGAATCAAACTAAAGTGTAGCATTGATATACAATGGCATTTATTGCAGGTCTAGAGAAAACAGTCTTAAAATTTATAAGGTACCAGAAGTGACCCAGAATAGCAAAAGTAATCTGGGGGAATAGAAGCAAAGTAGGAGGCCTCAAAATCTCAGATTTGAAGTTATACCACAAAGCTACTAAAAATAAAAGAGCACGGTACCAGTGCAAAAACAGATATGTGGGTGGAGGGAGCAGAATAGACACAGCAGAACCAACCCCAGGTGCATTCAGTTATTTGATCTTTGGCAAAATGCCCAGAAACACACACGGGAGAAAAGGCAGCCTCTCTCTAAACGGGGCTGGGAAAACTGAACAACCACATATGGAAGACTGAGTCTAGACCTATATATTTTATCATATATTAAACTAAAATTCAAAGAATCAAAAATCTGAAAGGTAAAATACCTTGTGAAATGTAAAATATGTAAAACTCTTAAAGATGTAGGTGTGGACAAGGCCTTTCTGGAAAAAAAAAAACAACACCCTGCAATGTGGATGAAGTGATAGTGCAAACCAACATATGATATCATACAAATTAAAAAGCTTGTGAACAGCAAAGGAAACAGTCGACAGAGGAAGGTGCAACCTACAGAGTGGGGAAAAATTATCAACTATTCCTCAGACAGAAATACAGCTAGAACATATAGACAACTCAGAAAATTAAATCCTTCCAAAATAAAAGACCCAGTTAAAGAAGAACAATTGAAATGAAGATACTTCTCAGAAGACGGACAAATGGCTAAAAAATACATGAAAAAATATTGAACTTTGCTGGCCATTAGAGAAATGCAAATTAAAACAATACTGAGATTGAGTAATAAGAGTTACTCTAGAAGAATGGTTATCATTAAGATATTAAATGATAAAAAATGCTAGCAAAGATGTGGAGTAAAAGAACTCTTTTGTTTTACTGGTGAGAATGTAAACTACTATGGAAATCTGGGTGGAGATTCCTCAAAAAACCTAAAATTAAAAATTTTGTTTGATCCAACTATTCCTCTTCTAGGTATCTTACGTAAAGAGTTAAAAACATATCACAGAGATACATGCACATCCATATTTATAGGAGCTCAGTTTATAATGGCTAAATCTTGAAAATGGCATATTTTTCCATCACCAGATGATTGGATAAAGAAAATACAGTACTGATAACACAATGGAGCACTACGCTAAAGACAAACATGAGCCATTCATAGGTATAATGGATGCAAATTGAGACTATAGTATTATATGAAATAA
The DNA here is from genome assembly GCA_004025085.1 of Thryonomys swinderianus. Lineage (NCBI taxonomy): Eukaryota > Metazoa > Chordata > Mammalia > Rodentia > Thryonomyidae > Thryonomys > Thryonomys swinderianus. The sequence goes on from PVIC010005743.1 coordinate 19,917, forward strand.
GTCAAACATACAACCTTTAATATCTCCTTACTTTTATGAGAAATTATATATATGAATATATATGTGTATATATTCAATGAATACATATGTGTATATATTCAATAAATACTTATATGCATATGCACATATATATGAAGAAATGTATATATATGTATATATATGAAGAAAAGTAAAAAATAGGAAGCAGGTGAACTTTTCAAATGGAGGAGCTAGAGAAGAAGGGAGGGGAAGAATGCAGAAGGATAGCATAGAAAAAAGAAAAGGATTATAATGACAATCGAGTTTTTACAAATGGAAAGGGAACAGAGTTGGAGGAAGTGGGGTGGAAGGCAGGGATAGGATATGAAAAAAAAGGAAGGAGGAAAAGAATACAGATATATTATGTACCAGCTCCCCATGATAACTGTAACCTTCATGTGCTGCAAAAATGTAATATTATAAAAAAGGAAATGTGGGTTATGATTACATTGCTAACAATTGAATATAATTCTATACTGTAGATTACTTCATAATAATCTTAATTACTTTAATAATATGAATTCACCAGACAGATGATTGTGGAGTTACACAGTGAATGAGCAACTTGTGCAGATGGAAGTTCAGAGCAGATTTAATTGGAGGCACCAAGGAAACGTGTTAGAACAGGTCTGGAAGGCAATCATGTGTAAGGACTGCTTTCTCCTGAGATGCTTCACAATTTGGACTTTGGTTCTAAAAGCGAGCTGCATCTAAGAAAAGCCAGAAGGTGACTCCTGTCCACCACAGCAAAAATAAACAATGTGCTTTTGCTTTAAAAGTTTCCTCTTTATAGTAATCAAGATGTTCTTACCGTTGCTCTAAGCTTGTCTAAACTTCATAAGCATTTCTTTCTGACTCTAGCTCCCTGACTCTTATTTTCTAAGAACTTTTCCTTTATAAAACTTGGACTTATGGGTTCTTTTCTCTGTTCCTTGGTGTGCAGATTACTTCAGTCCTTGACAACTTTATGACCCAAGAACATTGGGAGGACATGGGACCCATCTCTTTGAAATCTGATCATCAAGAAAGATAGTAGCCCACATGAATCTTTCAGTATCTGTGGGAAGGTAGGAGCCTGACTTCCACAAGGAACAGTTAGCAAACAGAGGGTCTAGTCTAAAGGTGGTGTGTGCCCATTATTTTAGATTCATTTCCCTTAAGAAATTTACAAACATACACATGACGCAGGGTGAGTAGTGGATGTCACTTCCTTGGATGTAGTGCTTACTTGTCAGTAGGAAGACACGCCCACTTAGAGTGAAGTCCCGGTCTTGATTCGGAGATTGAAGGAATAGAATACTGTCTTCTACATTGCCTGTTGCCATTTCTTACCATTACCCCTAATTAATGGTCTTACTTGCTCCGTATTTTTTCAGAGATGATTTTTATTTATACTCTAAATAACTTGTTGTTTTAGAAACAAGTTATTATACCTGTTCCTTTCTACATTGCTTTTTTTCCTCCCTCTAGTCAATAGTTTGGAAGTATTCCCACATCATTACACAAGGGATTCCTACTTCTTATATAAGTGCCAATATACTTCCTTATTTGCAAGAATTTTAGCAATTCCCTGATGGCAGATATTTTTGTTGAATAAATCTTTTGCTCTTATGAGTCATGCTATGATGAATATGAATCTTATCCTTACAATGGCAGAGCCTATACTTCTTTAAATCTGCTATATTTTATGGTTGGATCATTTTAACCTTATCTTATAATTGATAAACTAACTGCTTAAACTCCACAGAAGCCCATGCTTTAAAGTGAATGAATGTTGGGGGTGTTGCATAGAATATAATCCCCAAAGGAAGCTCTTTATTCATTTAAAGAGGAAGAAAAATGTTTGCTAGAAGGTATATTTAACTGCTGTAAATTTTTGCTTAAGTCTTTAAGAACACATTCATTTCTATATTCTTATAGCAGTAGATGTTATTTTAAGGCCTTCCTAGAAATTTCAAATTTTAATGAAGTTTAGGTTTGTCTTTGGACATTTCTTATCACTGTGGAATGTCTCTTTCACATTTTGAATCTGCTACATATTTATTATTATCATCTTGGTCAGAATCTAAGCCAAGTAAGGGAAACTGAACATTTTGTTACTGTAGTCATTTCCTCGAAAGGCCAGACTAATAATTTCCAAATAATATCTTTTTCCAAATACCTATTGAATGTTCCACCAGCTAAAGTTCATTCTGTTACTGAAATCCATAGGTAGCCTTTCTGTTCTTTTTTTTTCAACCCACATTATCTCAGTACCAATATGAAAAAAATTAACTGGTGAGAATTCTACTGAAAGTCTAATTACAGAGCATTAGACCAACTATTTTTATAACACTCTTCTGTAGCACCTTATCTTGCAATCATCAAGTATATTCTTCCTGTCTTTTTAACTTAAAAGTTGTAAAAGCGAAAACAAACAATAAGAACAAATGGGGGAGGGCTAGGAACAGTGGTGCGCTGGGACCTGCTTTGCAGTTTTATAAGAATTGATTGGCTTATCTCCTCGCAATTCCACTGCCAATCACATCTTTTTTTGAGCCTCTACATGGCACATAGCTCACAAATGCTGCATGTTAGCAAATTAGACAACTTTTGTTTTTGTATACTTTGACTTATGTGTAAAGGAAAATGTCTCTTGAATTCTATAGAGTAATGCAAAATTGTGTTCTTTTCTTTCCTTCTTTTCTACTTGAGAATCCACCAACAATATGTTCTGCTCACAATTTGTGAAGTGTTTTTGAGAAATTCTGAACTATACACAACTTGTTATTCACTCTCTTGGATGCAATTTTTCCAACAATGTTTCTCTATAATAATAAAATAATCCAATAGTAAACATGAGCTCGATGGAAAAGAACTGCAAATAGATTTTTTTCTTGTTAAAGAATTAATACCAAGCTCCCTAAAGAAGTGCTAGGACATTACAGAAAAGGAGATTAAAATGTGATTAATTTTTCTAATCACTTCATTAATTTTTCTAATCACTTCAAGACCAGCTTGTCTAGAGCATGAATCAATATTGCTGTCAATCGGTGATCTGAAACTGACATCCTGGACTCCATTTCCATCGATGAGGGGCCAAAGTCTGATCTGAGACTTAAAAGCGACAGAGCCAGAATAGGTTCCTTAACAAAACTTGTCAACTGACATGAAAACAATAAAAAAAAGCTAAAATACAATGTACTTCTCACATAAATTCCTGAGAGATCCAGAAGAAAAAGAAACTATTTTACTTTGTGTCCCAAAATTTCACAAGTATCACTCAATATAATGACTGTAGCAACTCAGCTTATTGGGTGATTATTATCCATATATAATTCTTTGGAGACACTAATCTTATGGCAAAGATAAAATCTTCCCATTAATATTGAACTATTAGTTTGTAAGCTTTTACTTTTACCATATAAAAACACAAATTTCTGTCTTGAGTCGTGAATAATCTGATGAAAATTCAATTCAGTATATATGAATTATATCTTTAAAGCCATAGGGCTCTATGTTCCAAAAGGATCTACATGAGAGTTGCTTTTATAACATTTCTAATGAAAAATGTAATATGCAGATAGCTACCAGTATTTAAAATTCAAGAGACTATAGGGCTCTTGTAGCTATATCTCTTACTTTGAGACTCTTGAGCAGTAGATACAAAATTTTTTCTGTGAAAGGCAAGACAGCATAAATTTTAAATTTTGAGGGAAAGAGAGACAGAGGACAGTAGGCACATACAGCATCATTAAAACTGTAGTTATTTAAAAATTCATAGCTCACAGGCCACACAAAAATAGGTATAAGGCTAAATTTGACCCATGGGCCAAAGGTAGATGGTTGTCACTGGATGAAAACACCCTGAGAAATGGATTAAAAATAGGATTCCTGGTAAAGAAAAAATGTGATGTAATTAAAAAAAAGGGAAACAAATGTATTTAGGGGGTGAGGGGTTTTGGGGTGGATAGGGGAATTGGAAAAAATGAGAATTAAATCATGCCATATATTGGTACAAATTCCCAATATTGAGTGTGATCATGATGTATACATACAGTGTACCAATAGAGATAAAAAATAAATTAAAAAGATAGGATTCCTCACTATGTCTCCATAGCGCAATACTGGGTCCGATGCAGGTTTCTCATAGCATTGTAACAGGGCAGTCTACTCCCATCCACTGACCAAATTTCCCCGCTTTTAGTTGTTTAAGGAGTCCCTGTACCTTAATGTACCTTAGTGGAGAGAAGCTGGGTTGCTTTCAGTCTTATATTATCCTTCAAATAATGAAAAGGTTAGTGATGGTGATTGTGATTTTTGGTTGATGGAGCATGACTTAGAAGTGGGTTGAGCCCCAAGTACCACTCACAGAAAAGATACTACTGTGCTCTTGTAAATCTAAGTGTAACCTGACCAGTGTTTCTCAGTGAAGAATTTTGTTCATATATGTTATAGGTCCTTTAGGTTAATGCTTCGTTGAGCACTCTTCCACCTTCCTCCAGCTATTTCTATTCATACATACAATAATTCTCCCAGAGAATTAAACCATCAAAAGTTTCTGCCACAAATAAAACCAAGAAATGCTTTTTTCTGTTATTTTTCAAGTGTTCATTATCATAAACACCCAAACACAGGCTTTTTTCCATTTTTTTTGTCTATAAATTTTATTGCTACCACACTGTGAAGTTCTAGTTGGAATTTTTCCTATTGTTATATATAGTACTTTGACAAAATTTTAAAGAAAATAATCAGAAATTACATTTTAAAAGTAAACAGCACCCTGGTGACCTTAAACGGTTAACATTTTCTCAATATAATAACGTCCTTCCAAGGAACCCATTACCTACAGATAACATTTCATTAAGATATACTCAAAACACATCTGTTTAATTAACAGAACAAAGTCTACAATGAGAAAGACATTGAGTCAAGGATTTTTGAGTGCCTTTTCCACATACTAATATTTGAATTACCCTAAAAACCTGAAAAAAGATTGTAGTACTATTGTAATTTATTATTGAGAACGTGAAACAAGGAGAATTGAAATGATCTGCTTGATGTCCCTTAGCTGGCAAGTAGCAGGGCCCAAAGCTTGGGACCAGTTGTCTCTCTCCCAGAGGGACCCTTCAGCCCGGTCACCCTCCCTCAACTGAAGTCCTACAGCATATATTAAAAACCTAAGTTGTGATCATCTAAATTTTGGAATGGATTATTGTATAAAATTGTCATGTCTCTCACAGATGTTCTTTGGATGCTCATTTAAGCATATGTATTTACAAATGTGTACAGAATGTATAAACTTCCTATACTCTATGAATATGCATGAGATATACCTGCCTAGATACAGCGGCCTTTGGGGAGATTCAGATGAGACCGAGACGCAGTCCAGGCAGTGATTCCGATCACCCAGGGCTCTCTTCTGTGCTTCCGAGAGATTTCCTCTTTGCCACATTTTAATCATGAAATACTAATCAGAGCGTGTTGACCGTTTCACCATCACAGGTGCAGGATGGTGGTTGACATGTGGAACAGGAAATGACGTTTGAGATGCAGCAATTGTAAAAGTGATTTTGTTTCATTCAACACTTACTTTATTTAATAGTGCATGGAAAAAGAAGGAGCATTTCTTCTGTAATGGTTTTGTGAATCCAGTGCATCTGTTTCATAGTTTTATGGGCTGTTGTGAAAGGTGCAATGCCCTGAAAGTCTGGGCCAGTCACAGATCTGCTGTTTTGATTAGAGATCAACTATTCCCTGGCGACCGGGAGGAAGAACGGCGCGCGTTCAGGGCGGCCGACGCTCACTGAGTACTCCCTGGGTGCCAAGAACTGTGCTCAGTGTGCTGCGCTCGCGACCTCATTTAACTACAGTGCAGGGCCTATGTTTATTTTAATTTTACAAAAAAGAAAAGGAGTTGAAAAGTCAGCAGTCTCCGTTGCTTTTACTGCACGTTTACTAAAAGCCCAGCTCAGACCCCTGGCTCCCATTTCAACTCAGCCCCACCAGTTCCTAGCTGTGGGAAAGTTCCTGTTTCCGTGCCTCAGTTTCCTCACCATCCAGATGAAGAATAATTACTCCTCCAAAGGCTCTTACATGGGTTGTGTCAATCAAAACGTAAGACAGGATTAAAACAATGAATACTAGACTCTCGCCCAGCCAGGAAAAGAGCAGATTAGAAGTTGAACCTATTAATACTGCGTTCAACATTTTAAAAAGTTTGTCATTTTCTCTGGTGCAGATTTTGCCCTGTGTTGCTAGGTCTCCTCCCTCCACGGAGCTCCTCCTTTCTCGAGGCAGAGTTCGTTCCCACCATATTCTTCCGCCACTTTGAACATGCTCCACTTTGAACAGCATTTTCTACCCACGTGCATCTCTCCGTGGCCCCGTGTGTCCTCACCCAGGGCGATGCCTCCGGGGCAGGCGGAGAGGAAAGGGCTCGGCGTGGGGGGAGGGCAGTGGTGCAAAGGCCTGCGTTCAACCCCTAGCACTAAGGAAAGGAAGTAAGAAAGGAGCAAATGAAAGGGGTCCAGAGCAGTGTGGGCTGCAGCTCTGCGCCTTCCCCAAGCCCATCCCCCAGGCTCCCTCAGTAGGATTCATTTGCTTGGGCAGCTGTGGAGTTTCTGAAGGGAGTGTTCACTGGAAAGGCTCATGTGAAAAGGAATCCGGTCCTAATTCGGCTATGGATTCCACTTTGTGAGAGAGGGCAGGAAAGAGAGTCAAGCCATTCAGTTTTTGTAAACTGTACCCATAAATACCAGCTCTGTTCTGTTCTTTACCATAGAAGCTTTTTCCTGTTCTCTGCCGAGATGGGGTTGTGCATCGCCTTTTGTGAGTAATGGCTCTGTTTGATTCAATAAATAACATTTCACACTAATGCAGTTCACGTGAGGATTTAGAAACCATTAAGAATGTGCTATTTAAATTCCTATGGTGGGCTCTGACACCCTTCTTTGAAACAAACTATATTTTTGACACATTAAAATTAGACCTTAAGAGAGGATTCTCTGAACATTTTCCAAAGTGGGCATTCCGTGTGTCACTGAAAAAATAATAGAAGAAAGCAAAGAAAAATTTCTATGAAAATTAAGAAGGAATGGAGTATGTGATTTTCTATAGAGCAGTTAGGCTACTTCATTAGCGAAATAACACTGGGCTTAACAGGCTTAATTGTTTCACGTTTTTATTTTAAACCAAAAATTACCTCATTCCATTCGTGAGTAAATTCCCTGTTGGGGATCTCAGAATCTAGTTTACCAGTTTATGAGGTAGATGAATAAACAAAGTACTTGGAAGCATATCTCACTTCAGAAATACTAGTGAAGAGCATCCCAAGATAAATTGATGAGACAGTTCTGCGACCTTCTGCCTTGTCTGCACTTTGTCTCACTGTCACCTTTCTTGTTACCCATGTTTTTGTCCCCACACTCTCTCGGGTCACCAGTCCTCTCTTGAGTCTCTTTGTCTGTCACTGTGTTTACTACCAGCAGGACGAGAGAGGACAGTTCCTCTTTAATTTCGTTCCTTAATCTAAAGTCAGTTACTTTCCATCACTTATATGACTATCCATGTGCTAATCATTTGAATGAACTATTGCACAGTTACTTTTTAGTGAAGTTTGGAACTACAGAAAATAACATGATGGGTAGTAAGGTTCTTTAAAGAAAAACTGTAGAACTAGTTAGGAGCCAGAGAAGATTTTCCGTATTCTTCTGGATCACATAAGGAAAGCACCTGCTGGCTTGGTTGCAAGATCAGGCTAACCTGCTGCTGGGTAAAAATAACTTTGCTCAGGGTGCTTTGATGGGGATTAATGAGCTTTCAGACCTAAAGGGGAAGATTTACCACTAATCATTTCTACCAAGGCTTTCTCTTGGGCATGGCAAGCATTTGCTCCTCATCATTACAGAGAAAGAATTTTTGGCTTCCTGAGAACAAATCTGGATTTAAGAACAACTAAAAACCTCTGGGTGGAGAGGCCAGAAATAGAATGCCTAATTTACAAAACTTATCTAATTAGAAAGTTCCGAGTGCAAAACAGCAGAGACTCTGTCCTTTGTACCAGTGTTCAGGCTAACAAAGAAAACGCTTGTTAGGTGGCAATTTATCTAATGATTGCTAAAAGGTAGTGAATCAGTTCCACATTTAACTGACCTAGGGAGTAGTCAGTCTTTTAACAGATACATACAGGAAAATTTGAAAAGTTCCCCAATTATAATATAAACTGTGATAAACTTACTTTTTAAAGGATCAAATAAAATTATAAGAAACTAGCAGTCCCTACATAATTCCAAACTAATTCTTGTAATAGACCGTTGTCAGTCTATGGAGCAGATCTGTTGGCCTGATAGCCAAATATGATGATTAAGTATGTACTGAACTGAGAGGCAGTGTGGTTATAAAACACACTGGACTTTGGAGACGTAGTAGAATAAGGAAGACATTTCAGTGATTTTTACATTGATTATTGATACAGAAATACCTAATTTCTTCGGAAATTATGTGAAGGAAAACATTGAATCTGTACTATCTATAAGGAAAAAATTCTTAGATTTTTTATGCTAATATCTCTTTACCAATATAGCAGGAGTGATATTAAGAATTGTTTATAAGTAGAGATCTTAACAGTAAAATCAATACTAAAGTTACATTTAAAATTTCTTTCTCCAAGTTTAGAAATGACACAGCGAAGAAACCTCAAAACAGAGGGAGGGGAGGAAGCCTATTATTTTGTTCTGAGAAAATAATCTTAGTCTCGCATCTCAGAGGATTCCCTGCGGCCTCTTTTGCGTGGAGTCTCTGCAGCTCTAAGGGGACATCAGCAGAGGGACTGGGATCCCTAGCTGGGAATATCAGGAGCCACTGTCCTGTCCTTTTTGTGGTCTCAGGCGGCATTTATATCCTCAGGGAACCCTGGCGCTGAGTGTTTCTGTGTCTTAATGTCTAGGCAGAGCATGAGTGGTGCGTGGATAGAAAAGCTGGCCACGTTCATCCTGTCTTCCCTGATATAAAAAAGGATCAATGCATACCTTTAACGGTGTACAAAACCTTCTTTCCCTTCTTTTGTTGGTTTTGTAGAGAATTAGGTTGATTTCTCTGAAAATAAATAAGTGGTTTCTTTAATTAAGTAGAAGCTGTCCATTGTGGATATTCTAATCTAGGGATCTGTAGGCAAGCAACCTTACAGTAAGTCAGATTTATTCCAAGAATCTCTCTAGTAAATATCTGCATAAACCAAGTCAACACATGCAAAAAGTTTCACTAACAGCTTTATGGATTGGTATCTTCTCCGTGTGTCATTCTGACATTTTCTGCAAAATTGTTTTCTCTCATTTGCAGCGGCCTACCTCTTCTGAGAGATGAAAATGAAAGGAAGTTACAGTAAGGCACTCGAGGAGACTTAAGTGTCCATAGAGGCATCCTCTTCTTGGTGACACATGTGCCCCACGCACGCCCCTGGCTTTCACTTTCCTGACTATCTGGGTGCACACTCGGCCAGACTTGAGGAACTTACAACCAAAGTGTCTTTAGTCTGTGGCTTTCATGCTAGTGGCAAAGAATATTTAAGTGCACTAATAAATATAGACAGGAGAAACATTATAATGGTGATGCGGCACAGTACACTAAATGATAAATATTTCATTCACAATATGTATAAGTTTAACCCTGGTTTCTTCTTAGTAGGAAACAGGAAAAACTCCAGTTTGCTGGTTGAATGTTACTGTTTTTTATTTGGTGATCCTAAGGTATATGTGGATGGCTCAGATCTGGCCACTGAATTTTACTTGATTGGATCTTTCACATTTTTCTGAATTTATTTTTTCTATAGAGACACATAGCAGGATTAAGTGTAGGGATTTGATTTTTTTGTTGTCATTCAGATCATTCTGTTTATTCATGTGTGTTTGTTGCATGTGATGTTTTCACTACTTGTGGGAGTTGGGACATGTGCATAACAGATCTTCATTCTTTTCTTTACCTCTGTCCTCCATCTTTTGATCCCCTTCCTTTGTACACAGGGTAGTATTTTAGAGAACTAAAAACAAAATGAAAAAATATTCTCCTGATATATTTTATTACATTTTGGAGAAAACATTAGAAAATTCCATTTAAATCTCTAAAGGATGAGCAATCCAATCTCATTTATTCCCAGAGATTGAAAAGAGCTTTTTCAAAATTTAAGAGCAGAAATGTTATATTTTCCTCCAGTTACAATTTTAGAACTAATAGTCCTGCTTACATTCTTGACAGAATAGTAAAAATTGAGCAGAATTTTCCAGTATGAAATGCTCAATACTCCTAAAGATCTTACAAAAGGGAGATGTTATTAGACGTGGGTCTAGTCCAAGTTCTGACATTTTACATAATAAAATTATTTTAACAAATTGAACAGTTAAAGTCAGTACTCTTCAGTGGTGTCTATTTGGATTCCTTATCCAGCTTGTTTGAAACTTTTTCTTTGGCTCTACTGTCTCTTCCTTAAACTTATCTTTCTAGGAATTCTGTGCAGCCTGTGGCATCTGGGGCCCTTCATTTTGGACATAGAACAGCACTGATTTTTCACTTTAGTCTGGTTGCACTGGCACAGAGATTATATCAAGTTTTGGGTCAAGATTTCAGTTGATGTTTAAAACAATGTATACACACTTGTATTGACTTGTTCCCTGCACATGTACCTCCTTGGAGAAGGTGATAACAAGAATAGGAGAGCTGGGCATGCAGGAAACTCAGTGGGTACTCAAGATACTTGGATTCCATGAGTACTCAAGATACTGGATTCTACATGGTAATAATCACGATTTTCTCTTATTCTTCACCATGGAGATACAACTTCTTGTTTATATTTAAATGTAAAAAGTGTTCAAGTTTCAGGGTTTAATAAAGATCTTGTTTGTTTTATAATCTACTCACATTTTGGTAGACTTATGTTATACATTTATAACTCATTTTAAGGCAAGACTTAGTCATGAAAACCAGTAATTGCTAGTGATGTCATTTAGAATTTAGGGCAAAGAAGAAATGGATCTAAAATATTTAACTATCTTACCATATCAGGACTAGCTCATCTTATCTTCAGTGATATGTTTACCAACTTATAACTGGACATGTTTTGACATGATAAAGTTAGAAAGTGTGAAAAATAAAATGATTTTATATTTAACTGGTTGTAGGGAAATTTAATAAGAAATTTAGATTTCATTTTTCTATGAATACTCAGAGTAATATTGTATTTTCAAAATTTTATAAGACTTGCATAATAAAAATAATATGATTGTACTGCTGATGATAGAGAAGTATTAGTTAAACTTGGAACCGTGTAGGAGGTAAAACTCAGACCAGCTGTTCCAAACACAGTTGCAGTGAAAAATTTTTGCATTATTTTAGATTGACTAGGTAATAGAAAAAGAAAAATATTAATTACATAGTTCAAATAAAAGTGTTATTTAAAATTCACTAGATTTACAGACAACAATTGGGTCATTAGTTCTTAATGTTTCAAAATGCGCCTACAAGTCACATTCCTGCAGCCTACTCTACATGAATTGGAAATCAAGGAAATTGTTTTATGTGCAAAACTGTCACCATATTTCATCTTCATAATGATGTGTGGCTTTATTATTCTCATCACATTCAATGACTATGTAGTATTCAGAATAAGATTTTATGCCCAAAGCCAAACTACTAGTAAATAAGCTACCAATATTTTAATAAATATGTTACTAATATTAATATCTATAATTTGTATTACCGGGGAGCTGATTGAATCTTCATCAAAGGCAACAAATTTATAATTTAATCTAAGAAATTGTTCCATTCTAACGATTCATCAGCCTGTTGAAAAGGTCAAAAGAAGAATACTTTGGACAATGTGTTCATGATATCTTGTTCATGTGACATCAAAAATATTAATTCACTTACTAACAATTTTTTCAAATGACAATGAGATGTCTAAAAACTTTTAGATTTCATAAAAATTATCTAATCAATTTTTTACTCTGAATCTGATTTTGCTTTATTATTTAGATGAAGTGATTAAAATTTTTAATAGGCTAGTTAATTTTCAGCGAACATGACATGCTTTATATTTTGTGTAGCTATGGTTACCATTGGTCTTAACTGCATATGTGTTCATTAAAATGTAATATTCCACGGCAAAATATCCTTTGCAGTCGGTAGGGAATGGCAGAATAAATGAAGGTCTAATGCATTGACTGAGCTGTCAAAGCCCCCAAAGTGGTGACGTTACAGTGAAGTGTACGTGCAAGTTTGATGACATCCACCTAGGTTTCTTGGCAAAGTTGCAGTATAACAACTTACCATTCTTTCTCTCTTCAATCTCTGTGTGAATTCCATCTTTGATTTTCACTTTTTCATTAAGCAGTGGAGTCCCCATGTCACGTTAATGTGCACACATTTTTCTTTTCTTTTCTTTTCTTTTTTGAGACAGGGTCTCGCTTTGTAGTTCAGGCTGGCCCTGAGCTCACTATGTAGCCCAGGCAAGCCTCAAACTCAGCAGTCCTCCTGTCTCTGCCTCCCGCGTGCTGGGATTACAGGCGTGAGCCACCATGCTCGGCACTGTGGTATGTGGTGCTGATTGCTGGTTGATTGCTGGTGGGTGTGAGTCACCATGCCCAGCATTGTTGTATGTGGTTACAGGGATCGAACTCAGGACCTTGTGCTTGCGAGGCAGGTGCTGGAACCACTGAGCTAAATCTCCGGCCCTCCTGTCATATTTTAACTGCATAACTGATTGAATCCTTTTAGCTATTTAATTGAGAATTTTGTCATTTTTAACTAAAATTTTACTTGCTGTTTTCTTTTGGCATGTTTTCTATTTAAGATTTGTCTTTAACAATGCATATAAAGCTGCTATTAATGGGAATGACAATCAGTAAAATGTCTTAGATTAAGACATAATTGTAATAACACATGACATTGTTTTTGCCCTAACTAATACTTACATAGCATGTTATAGTTTTACATATGTGATCTCAGTTATTCATTATTACAATCTTATTATTTTGGAGCAATTATTATCTCAGCTTTTCAACTTGAGGTAGATGAGACGCAAGGGGAATAATAAATTCTTCAGGACCGTCCAGCTGGTTAAAATAAAAAATGAAATAAAATAAATTACAGACAGTTTGATTTTTAAAATCTATTATCTTTATCCTATCACCAATGTTATTTTTTAAAAGATTGGCAATGTCTTCATATATATTTAACTTCTATTTGTTACTATTACAAATTTTCTTTAAGTCAATAGTTATCTAATACATTTCATGGTTTAATGATTTATGCATTAGCATTTGTACAAAAAATGAAAGCATGAAATGAGGCAGATTCTCCTTTTCATTATAAATATAAGATTTTCTGGCAAACTTCATATGAGCCTCTGTCAATTTTTTAAAAAATGGATTTAGCAGGAAATAAGAACTTTTAAGAGCGTATGATAAATACTTCGTAGTGATAGTTCTACTTCAAAAAGAAATTAGCAGATTTTTAAACTTAAACTAGTAAATTTTTTTACATGATGAGCAATATAGACATCTGTGTGTGGGCCTAGATATTTAACAAAAGCAAATTTATGCCTGCACCTGACAAGGGATTTGAAAAGAAAAGTTTCGATTTGTAATCAGCATGATATAGGAAGTTTTTTCTGTGTTTATCAGCTTCCTGTAGCATTCTGCTGGCTAAAATGCTTCATCATAATTTAATTTTACTCTGAGCTAATCAGATCTAGGGTACCTTGGGCAGAAATTGAAGTTTGAAATATGTCCTGGAATTTTTTCTTTGAACATAAGAATTCTCTAGAAATGTGATTCCACTGTAAGTACAGAGAGGTGAGTCTCTGTTGTCACATGTGACATGACTACCCAAATGGTTGTAAAGAGTGTCGGTTGTGAGTTACAGCCTCAGACAATGGAGAATAGAGTCTAGGCCACAGTTTATGTTTGCGCATGTTACATAAAACCCAAATGGAGCGGCTTCAAAAAGTGGAATGCCACCCTGGGAGATTTACTTCTTAGCCAAGCCAGAAAGGAGCACTCCTCGAGTGCCCAGTTAGTCACCCCCTTTGGAGAACACAGATTTGCACACGACAGGAAGTAGTGTAGCAGTTCAGAGCAACAAATCTGTAGTGAAACTGTCGGGGCTGAATGTTTCCTCAGTCTGATCTTGGGCATTTACCATAATTTTTAGAGAACATATTTAATTTTACTTCTTCTCTAGCCTGTTTTTGAAACACTTAAGTAAAATAGCCCATGTATTGTTTTTTTATGAAGGAAATGGGGGGGGTAATTTACAGCAGTAATTTTTATATCTTTGAATAGTTGAAGTTTCAAAATTATATGTAGTTATTCGAAGACACAAATAAACTACCAGGTGGGAAAAATCAGTTACTGACTTCAAGAAATGAGCAGATTTTGGAGGGGTCATGGATAAAATGCTCTTTCTCTTAATTCTCTGACTGTCTTTGTGTATTTCCATGGTTTTAGTAATTGCTTTTCACTATTAGCCAGGCATAATCCATGTATGACTGGGCTGGCTGTAAGGAATACCTTTCGGTATTTGTTCATGGTAAGATTAAATATTCAGAAGTTTCTAAGAAATCTACCAAGCAACTATTTCAACTAAATTCACTCTTTGTGAATTTCTCAGGGTGTAAGCTAATTTTTAAAATATCATGTGCATTTTAATATCATATAACTATACTTGCAAGTAATTAGAAATGAAATACTTAAAAATTCCAATTATTGAAGTGGCAAAAACTATCAAAATATTTAGAAGTAGATTTAACAACTATGAGCTCTGTTGCAAACATTGTTCAGACAAATTATATAACATAAACAAATGGAAATTTTTAAACATAAAACAAGTTTGTGAATTGAAAGAAATTCCAGTAAGACATTAACTTTCCCTAAATCCTTCTGGAAGTTCAACATATTCTCACTTATAATTACAAGTTTTTCTTTTCTTTTGTTATGTAATTTGAAAAAATTATTCTGAAACATACAGAACAGTGAAAGTATCTAGAGTTCTAAATTTAAAAAAATACTTGGGAAAGACTTTTTCCTGTGTTGTTGGTTGTCTTTTAGCAGTGCCAGTGATTTCTTTTGCTGTGCAGAAGCTTTTTCGTAGGATGAGATCCCATTTGTTGATTCTTTCCGCTAGTTCTTGTACTATAGAGGTTTTATTCATGAAGTCTCTGCCTAAGCCAGTGTCTCCAAGAGTTTTATCTAACCTGTTTTCTAGCAGGTTTATTGTTTCTGTTTTAATGTTTAAGACTCGAATCCATTGTGAATTTAGTTTTGTGCATGGTCAAAGAGTTAGGTCTAGCTTTAGTTTTTGGCAGGTTAAAACCCAGTTTTTCCAGCATCATTTGTTAAAGACACTGTCTTTCCTCCATTGAGGATGTTTGGCTCCTTTGTCAAAGATAAGGTGACTTAGTGTATCTGGGGTTGTGTCTGGATCTTCTAATCTATTCCACTGGTCCTCAGGTCTGTTACTTTGCCAGTACCAGACAGTTTCTAATCACAGTGGCTTTATAGTAGAGTTTTAAGTTGGGGATTGTTCCCTCTGCTGTGTAGTGGTTGCTTAGAATTGTTTTTGCTATTCTAGGTCTCTTGTGGTTCCAGGTGAATTTTTGGATGATTTTCTCTAGCTCTGTGAAGTATAGCATTGGAATTTCAAGTGGAATTGCATTGAATCTGTATAGTAGTTGTGGGAGTATAGCCATTTTGACGATGTTCCTTCTCCCTACCCAGGAACAAGAGATGTCTTTCTACTTTCTGATATCCTTTCCTATCTCATTTTTCAGAGTCCTATAGTTTTCTGAGTAGAGGTCTTTCACCTCCTTTGTTAGACTGATTCCTAGATATTTCATTTTTATGGGTGCTATTGTGAAAGGGATTGACTCCACAATTTCTCTTTCAGTGAGTCTGTTGTTTGTGTAGACAAAGTCTGTGATTTTTGAGCATTGACCTTGTATCCAGCAACACTATTAAATTTGTCAAAGGGCTATTATCTACAGTATACAAAGAACTTAAACAAATCAGC
Organism: Thryonomys swinderianus; assembly: GCA_004025085.1. NCBI lineage: Eukaryota > Metazoa > Chordata > Mammalia > Rodentia > Thryonomyidae > Thryonomys > Thryonomys swinderianus. The sequence goes on from PVIC010005743.1 coordinate 35,973, forward strand.
CTTCCCAGGTTTAAAGACCCAATTCAAAAATGGGCATCTGAAATGAACAGACACTTGTAAGAGGCAAAAGTCAAAGCAGCTAAGAAGCATATGAAGAAATGTTCAACATCACTGGTCACTTGAGAGATGCAAATGAAAACAACACTGAGATTTCATCTCACTCCCCAAAGAACAGCCGCGATTACAAAATCAACCAATGATAAATGCTGGCGAGGCTGTGGGGAGAAAGGAACCCTTCTCCACTGCTGGTGGGATTGTAGACTTGTGCAACCACTGTGGAGATCTGTGTGGAGATTCCTCAGAAAACTAGGACTAGAGGTCCCATTCGACCCTGCTATCCCCCTGCTAGGAATATACCCAAAGGAATTTTAAAAATTACATTGGAAAGACAGATGCACACCCTGGTTCACAGCAGCTCAGTTTGTGATAGCCCAATCTTGGAAACAACCCAAATGCCCATCAACTGGAGACTGGATAAAGAAATGTGGTTTTTTTAAAAAATGGAGTATTACTCTGCCATAATGACAAGATTCATTCATTTATGTGCAAATGGAGACACCTGGAGGACACACTAATAGGTTAAATAAATAGATCACAGATATGCAAAAACTAGCTCTTTTCTTTGATATGAGCATCTGTAGCGGTAAAGGAGCTCTAGAATGTATGATAGTTTTTGTAGAATGGGAAATATCCAAAAGGAATTTGGTATGGGAATGTAATGAGGGGAAGGAATAAATATGATTCAGAAAAAAAATAAGAGTATGTATATAGGGGGTGGGGAGGGTGTGGGTGGGTAGGGTTGTGGGTAAAAATGAGAATTGACCTGTGTCACATATTGGTACAAATTCTCCAATGTTTTGTGTGAATGTGAGCTGTGTATATAATGTACCGATAAAGAATTCAATTAAAGAAAAGAAATTAAGAACCAAAAAAAAATACTTAGGAAATTTATGGGGCTGAATCTGAGGCATTGGTACTATTAACTAGAGAGTATCAGTATAGCAAGGTATTGCATGAGAAAAGATGAAGAGTTGATGGAGAGAGGAAAAGAGTTGATGGAATTGAAGAGCTCAAAAGCAGCTGCACTGCTGGGTGTGGTGGCACATGACTATAATCTCAATAGTGGGGAAACTGAGGCAGGAGGATCACTGTGAGTTTGAGGCTCACCTTGGCTACAGTGAGTTCAAGGGCAGCCTGAACTGCATTGTGTGACCCTGACTCAAAAAAAAAATCCAGAAGACCCACTTATAAAATCATTTAATTTTCAGCAAAAGACCCAAATCCTTCCAGTGAAGAAGAAAATTTTTTCAGTGAACTATTTTGGAATATCCGTAAGAACAAAATGAATCTGACCCTTTATACCATGCAATCCTAGAGGAATAAAAAATGACAGTTTTGCAGGTAAGATAAGGCAATTGATTCAGTAAGGATGAATTTTCTTCTTTCCCTAAGTGTCTGTAAAGTGTAAATGAAAAATAAGCCTGGATTTCTGATGCTATGTCTTTGGCACAGATGGGACTGAAAGAAACGGAACCTGTCCTGCTTGTCAAGAGAAGATGCTATTCTGTAAGAGATGACTTGCACTTGGGAATGTCTGCTAAATTATTGATGATCATCTTAAAGAAACCCTTTCATGTTTATCAGAACACTTAAGACATGGCCCGTGTTTATCACACTCAGTCCTCTGATGGACCCTATCTCTATCAACCCCAGAGCTGTTTGCTCAGTACTAAGAAGACTTCAGACTATTCACGCTGAAATAGAATCTCTGTAGAGGGTCCAACAAATGACAAAGTGACTAAGCATAGGAGGTGTTTTTAGACATTAGTGATAGAAGATGTGAAATCAGAGGAAACAGGAAGATATTGTCACAAACAAGCCAGCTCAGTTCTAGGACAGTCTAGGAAAATGGCCTAACATAGGGTGAGCATTTTCAATCCCTTCAGTTTTGGCTTGTTTCTTGGCTGCGTTCCTGATTTTTCTTATTATTTGAGATAAAATTCCTCTCAGATACAAAATCTTCAACACAAAATGGCTTCTCCAAAGATTTATCACTTGAAATGCAATCTCACAAAGAGAAAGCTGATCAAAAAGAATGTCAGAAAACATTAAACATTGTTGTACATCCCTTGTCCCCAGATGGTTCCTCCCCGAGGTGTGTATCTCAGGCAAGGCCTAAGGAGAGAGGAGCTATGCCCACCTCTCCTGGGTGGAAGTTTTACAGGAGTTATTGAGGCAGAAATCAGATTTCTGATTTCCAGTTAAGACCTGTGTAGAAAGAAAAAATTAAATTCATCTTGAATGGCTGGATAACAAAAGTCAGCATGCTGTGTGAATTTGCTTAAATACCTTTGTCTAAAGATGGGATTGGTTCATTGTATAGGGCTATACTAAGCTGACAAGAAATTATATATATATATACACACACACACACACACACACACACACATACATATATATGTGTATATATATATGTGTGTATATATATATATATATATGTATGTATATAATTTTTTTGTGTGTGGTACCGGGGATCAAACTCAGGCCCTAGTGTGTCCAAGGTTGGCATGGTACCACTTGAGCTAAATTCCCAGCCCAATAATCCAGTATTTTTTTAAATTGAGCTGTAATTAGGACCTTTTAATAAAAGTTTGTACACCAAAATAAGAAAGGAGCTGGATGAGCAAGAAAAATCTCCTAATATTGTCATGAGAAAATGTTACTCTTGAAAAGGAATGATTATATTCTTAGGAAAGTCTGGTATTGGCAACATATATCTTGGAAAATTTATTCTTGCAATATTCAACGATTTAAGGACCCATATCTTTTACTAAATCCAATGATTCATTTGCCAGTGCTATTAAATGACAAAGGCACAAGACCAAGCTTTAAGTATAGAACAATATATCACATGATTATAAAAAGAGCTCTTGGTATAAGGTGGGCACAGCTAGCTTTCTGTTCTATGCTTTGATTCCAATTCTGAGTTGCAGCATTTGTTGGTACAGTGGTGTAATTATTTCTACCTAGCCATTTGGCCTCCCTAGCATTCAGGGGGAGGGTAAGCACAGCGTTAGAAAAGACTGATCCCATATACCAACCACTGCTGAGGACATTAGTATGGGACGCTTGCATCAAATGTACCACAAGCTTGTTGGGAAGATGGTGCTTTAAGACAAACAAGGGCAGTCGTGATAGTACTATCACAATTTCACAAAGCAATGTCAATGCCATTACACCAAAAATAATCTTAGGAGTGATTCTTATAGCCTGTATTAGTTAGCTCTCTCAGCTAAACAAATGTTATAGTTTTAGGTAACTGTGACAAAGAAGCTGTGGGATTTGGAATTATTCTTCTTGATTGTCTGCCAGTTTCTAACACAGAGTCTTTATTTCACATGGTCTGTTATCTAGAACAACAGCAGGAAGAAGTGAAATGCTGATTGATTTTCATTTGTAGCTGAAAGCTGATTTGATTACAATGGGCTCTGTCTGTTATTGTGGCATTTTACTTAATCTGGATTTGTTTGAAACAAATAGGCTAAGCAGCATGAACTCTGTGTATGGAGGAGTTTTCATTTCAGCTGCCCTACTACAAATGAGACCTGTCTTTTATCATTTTTATTTGCACTTTTACTCACTAACAACATTTGGCTGTGTCTGTAGTAACCAGGTAACTTGCTTTAGGAAAAATAATTGAAAACATAAAAAAAAGTATTCACATTTCAAATTAAAGTACCTTGTAATGAGGCTAAGCTATATTGTGTGTAGTCCAAGAAAGTAGTGAAAAAACCCTAAAGCATCATTGTAAATGTATTTGAAATGCTGATATCAAAATATTTGAAAGCTTTTGTTAATATTTATTGGTATATTTTATATTATTTCTAAAAAATAGTAACATACATTATTGATAGTAATAATGAACTAAGCTAACTGTGTATGTTAAAACAATAGTAGAAAAATATGAACTGTACTATTCCTGGCCTATAATACCCAACAATCACAATTTAAAGAAGGAGAGATTTAATTAGGTTTACAGTTTCAGAGAGTTCAGTCCATGTATGGCTGTCTCCAAGGCGAAACATGGCGGAACTATATAGGGAAGCAACGATACTTAGTTCATAGTAGCTGGAAAGCAGAGGAGGGAAAGAGCACTGGGAGGAAAGCATGAAGGACTTACTATAGTACACAAGGTCACACCTCTCTGACCCTCTCAGACTTACCCGAAAATATGCTTTACCAATCCCCTAGGCAGCTCCCAAGCCAATCAAGTCGACAAGTCAGCTTAACTGTCATGTGGACAGAGACACTACACCTGAACTATGGTGGTGAGGATCCCATGGCAATTGCTCAGTTCACAAAAAACAGCCAGACATCCCAAACAGTGTTCAGATAAACAGTATTCAGACAGAAAATTCAGATTAAAATCAAGCAAATGTCGTGAACAGATTCACTCTAAATGACAGGAATATTAGAATAATTCTCAGTTTGAGATTCACTTATATTTCTTGAAGGACTTTAAGAAATTACAAATTACTTAGGCTCCACCAAACAAGATTAATTATTACCTTTGGCATGGAGTCTTCATTTTTTGTTTCTTTGTTTTAACTTTTTGTTTTGATACCATGGTAGTTTAATAAGTAAATGCTAAATATACTGTAGGGATATTATGTGCCCTTCACCCAATTTCTAACCTTGGTAACATCTTATACAATTATAGGTGAATGCTTTCACCAGGAAGTTGGCATTGATATAATTCACATGTCATATCATTCACACCTCACCAATTTTTCACAGACTTATTCATATGTATTTGTATTTACTTCTATATAATTTATCTCATTTGTAGATTTTTACTACAGCTACCACAGTCCCAATATTTAAGTGTTCCATCACAAGGATCCCTTATGCTACCATTTTATACCCATATTCACCTCCTTTCTTCTCCTAGCAAGATCTGGCAAGTATCCCCCAGCTCCCTAATTATGTCATGAAGAATGCTATATAATCAGAATCAAAGAGTATGTCATTATGTTTGGGTTCTCTAGAGAAACATAATAGATATAAAATACATGTACAGTTACACAGAGGGATTTATTAGATAGGCTTATGGATCAGATGTGGAAGAATCATGATGGTCTGCAGGACCAGAAGCAGAAGAATCCAAAATGCCATCAGTGCACTGGTGCGTTAGAGGATCCAGCAGCAGTCAGAAGTTGAAGGCCTGGAAATCCACGTAGGATCCCTGGTGCAAGTCTATGTTAGAGGACTAGAGTTCAGTGTTCTGATGCAATGTTCAAGACTGCTGCTCTCCCAGAAAGGGAGCCCTTACTTTTTGACCTGTTTATTTCATACATGCTATAGGCTTGTTGGGTGGTGGTGCCCCCATCAGCAGTGAGTTTCCCTGCTGTTTTTTGGACCATGGGTCAGTCATCCACATAGGGGCAGAATTTTACTAATCTTCTAGGCAGTTCTTCCTGACTGAAGTCAACTTGACATAGTATAATCAGTGATCACAGTAATCTGTTGGGATTTAGGCAGGTTGTACTCTTAATTGATAGTTTGTTCATAGTGCATGACACTAAATAGTATGTTTAATCTTTCACCCAATGAATAACATCTGGATTGTTTTCAGTTTTTTAATCTCACAAGTAAAACTCCTATAATCATATGTGCACAGATTTCTGTGTGCTTATGCTTGCATTTAAGGGCTATGTGCCCAATTATATAACTGCTGCATTGCATAGTATTTGAATTCTTAGTTTTATAAAAAACTTTCATCTTGTTTTAGAGCATTGTACAGTATTATATCTCCATCATCAATATAAGATGATCAAATATTTTCATGTGCTTATTTACTTCCCTCCATGGAACTATATGTTTACATTTGCTAATTAAACTTTGTCCTACTGGTGAGCATGTAGAATTTTTTCTAGAATAACTTTTTTTTTTTTTTTAATTTTTTGAGACAGGGTCTTGTTTGCAGTTCAGTCTGGCCCTGAGCTCATTATGTAGCCCAGGCAGGCCTCGGACTCAGCAATCCTCCTGTCTCTGCCTCCCGAATGCTGGGATTACACGTGTGAGCCACCACACCCGGCAAGAATAACTTCTTTTTCATGTGCAGGTTTACAAATATTTTCTCCATGTTGGTATATTCTCTTTTCTACATCTTTTTAGAATTTTATGCATAGTGAAAGTTTTTAATTTTGATGAAGTTTGGCTTGTCATATTTTCCTCTTATGGATCACTTTTCAGGTATCAATTTCAAGTACTATTTACTTATTCCTAAACCCTACAGTATCTCTTAATTTTTCTCAACAGTTTTATGTTTTTATGATTTGTTTTATGATAATGATAGTGTGAAATGTGAGGGTTAGTTCAGGACTCACATTTTTGCCCTTGAATATCCAATTAGTCCAGCATCAGTTGCTGAAATGTTGTCTATTCATCATGGACATATTTTTAGTACCTTTATCAAAAATGTCACAGAACTTATTGGGCTATTTGTAGGGCTCTATTCCTGGACTATACCATACTCATTAAATGTTTGGCAGTGTTCTTTTTCTATTTTATGAAAGACTTTAACAAAGATTGGATTTTCTGAATGTTTGGTAAAATTTGTGAGTCTCTCTTGTCGTGGGTTTACCTTTGTTAGAAAGATTTTGATTACTAATTTAGTCTCACTTTTTATTCCTCAATGTGCTTTCTATTTCTTCTTGAGTTGGTTTTTCTAGGTTGCATGTTTCTGATAATTTATCCATTTTTGTGTTTTTCAATTTGTTAGTGTATTATTCATAATAATCACATGATCTTTTTATTCCTCAGACACCTATTTTAATGTCTTCTTGTTCATCTCTTGTTTTGACGCCTCTCTTTTTGTAGTCTATATATATGTTTGTCAGTTTTGTTTATCTTTAAAAACAAACAAACAAACAAAAGTAATTCTAGCCAGATAAGGTAATCATACCTATAATTCCAGTTACTTGGGAGTTTGAAGCAGGAGAAATATAAATTTGAGGCCATCATGGGTGACTTAGCAACCTGATCCAAAACATAAAAAAATAAAATGAGAAGGGCTGGAGATGTAGCCCAGAGATAGAGTCCCCTGAGTTCAGGCCTCAGGACTGCAAGAATAAAAAATAAACTTCTCAAAACAGAACAACAAACAGAAAGAAAAACAAAAAACCCAACTCTTAGGTTGGTTGAGAAATTTTTTATTGATTTACTTCTGCTCAAATCTGTAATACATTCTTCCTTCCTTTGTGCTTATCCCCCCCCAAGTTCCTTGAAGTATAAAGGTAGATTTTTTATTGAACTTATTTTTTCTTTTTAAAAATATAGATGCTTATTGCTATAAACTTCCCACTTACTGTTATTGCCTTGCTTTATCCACACATTTTGTTAAATTGTTTTTGTTTTACAATTTTTAAAATTCAGGCCAGAGATTTAGCTCAGTGATTCCAGCGCCCGACTAGCAAGCACCAGGTCCCTGGTTCAGCCCATGGTAACCACACACAACCATGCCGGGCGTGGTGACTCACACCCACCAGCAATCAGTACTACATACCACAGTGCGAAGCTTGGTGGCTCATGCCTGTCATCCCAGCACTCAGGAGGCAGAGGCAGAAGGATTGCTATGAGTGAGGCTACATAGTGAGCTCAGAGCCAGTCTGAACTATAAAGCGAGACCCTATCTCAAAAAACAATAGTTTTTTAAAATTCCATTTTGCTATCACAATTGTTCTAATAGTTGCTCAACAGTGTTTTTAATGTGTATATAGTTGTGGATTTTCCCATTTACTCTTATTGATTTTTGCCTTCTTATTAATGTATTTGGGAAAGTTACTTGAAATGATGTAATAAATATGGTGAGATTTATTTTGTGACTGAAATGTAATCTTTTCTTGAATATGCTCTGTGTCTGCTTGAGAATGATGTGTTTTCCTCTGCTATTGAGGGAAAGTTCTGTACATGTCTGTGGGGTGCACTTTATAATGTTGTTCAGTTCTGTTTCTTATTGATTTTAGCATGATAAATCTTAGATGATGTATATCCTTATTGTCATATTGATATGTATTTCTACTCTTATGGTGCCACTTGAGCTAAATCCCCAGTCCCTGAATCAACACTTTCATCCTTTTACAATGACCTCTGTCTTTCATGACTGTTTTTCACTAAGATACATTATGTCTTATTTTGCACAGTCACTCCTGATATAATTTGTTTACTATTTACATACAGTATCTCTCTCAGCTCTTTCACTTTCAGATTATATGTATCCTTAAATGTATAACAAATTTCTTGTGCAAGCCATGGAATGGATTCGGTTTTGTTTCTAATCCATTCAATCTATCCACATCAAAAAGTTTATTCCATTTATATCTAAAGTTGCTATTAGTAGGTAAGGGTGTATAATGGCCAGTTTATTTTTTTATTTATTTATTTTTTTTTGCTTTTTGAGATAGGGTCTCGCGTTATAGTTCAGGCTGGCCCTGAGCTCACTATGGTGCCCAGGCAAGGCGCCGCAAACTCAGCAATCCTCCTGTCTCTGCCTCCTGAGTGCTGGGATTACAGGCGTGAGCCACCACGCCCGGCATTGTGGTATGCGGTGTTGATTGTTGGTGGGCGTGTCTCCACACCCAGCATTATATATGGTTACGGGGGATCGAACTCAGGACCTTGCGCTTGCAAGGCAGGCGCCGGAACCACTGAGCTAACCCTCCGGCCCGGCCAGTTTATTAATATTTTTCTTCTCTGTAGTTTTTGTTCTTTTTTCTCCTTATCTTTCTTTTTGAGTTGATGATTTTTTTTGGTAGTGGTTGCTTTGATTCTTCTTTATTTTTTATTTATATAATGTATTTTTCTTTTTTGTTTTTGGTTATTAAAGTTTTTGGTTATTAAAGTGTTCAGGTTGAACATTTCTGAGTTACAGAAGTCTGTCTTAAACTAATAGCACTTTAAATTTGATCTAATATGCAAAGACTATACTTTACTTTCTCTACACTTTATGTAATTGGTGTCAGATAATGTTTCTGTGATACTTTTCCACTAACAAATATCTGTGGCTATAGCACTTTTGTACTTTTTCTATTTTAATTTATGAAATATGATGAAAAATACTTTTTTGTGTGTGTGGCTCTTTAAGAAAAATGTTCAGTAAATGACAAATTGCTATTAATCTCCCTTGAAATACTCTCCCCTTCAAAACACATAGCTTGGGCCGGAGGGTTAGCTCAGTGGTTCTGGCGCCTGCCTCACAAGCGCAAGGTCTTGAGTTCGATCCCCGGTAACCACATACAATGCTGGGCATGGAGACTCACGCCCACCAGCAATCAATACCACATACCACAATGCCGGGCTTGGTGGCTCACTCCTGTCATCCCAGCACTCGGGAGGCAGAGGCAGGAGGATCGCTGAGTTCGAGGCTTGCCTGGACTACATAGTGAGCTCAGTGCCAGCCTGAACTACAAAGCGAGACCCTGTCTCAAAAAGGAAAAAACAAAACAAAACACATAGCTCATCAATCTTACTGCTTTCTGAAGCAGATCTGAAAGTCTTTCCTTGTGAATGTCTTTAGTTGCATGACCATGGATCCCTTGATATTTGGAGTCCATTCAAAAGATTTACCTTTTGCACACAGTTTGATCTTGGGAAGGTATCATTAGTCATATGGCAATAGGCCCTATGAATAAGGAGGATGAGGAGATGACATGATGTCTTTATGAGTTTGCCTTTCCACTGGATGGTACTAGGCTACAACATTTATATTTTTTAAATTTGAATCTTTATTGGTACATTATATATACACTTCATGATCATGCTCAACATTGAGAATTTGTGCCAGTATATGATATGACTTAATTCTCATTTTTTCCCCTTCTCCTACCCACCCTAAAAAACCCCGCCCCTGTACACATAAACTTTGTTTCCTTTTATTTTTTATTTTTTACTGCCACATATCATATCTATTCTTTGGTATGAGAAACTGAAAATGTAAATAAGTTCTAGAATGTATGATGGATATTGTGAAACAGTAAATATTCAAAGGGAAATGAGGTTTAGGGGATAAGTATTGAGAGGAAAGAAAATGTGATGGTAAAAAAAGGAAACGTTTACATTTTTTTATCATACTTCATGAAGATGTCAGCTTTCAACAAAAGACTTCCCAAACTGCGTCAGAATGTGCCAGAAACAATGGGATGAGTGTGTGTGGACTGAGGGAACATATTACAGTATCGCTTTTACTGTAATAACATTTTAAAACATTCATTGTAGTTTTCAATCACCCCTTATATATTATTGCTAAATGTGAATTATGTGTCAACATTATTGTGTGCTATTCTGTGTTTCTTAAGTGTATTATTGGCAGTGAGATTTATACTTTGATATGCTTTCATACTGTTACAATGATTTTGTTTTCATTTGAACACTTTTTGCACTGATTATAAGCTAGGTTTTTGTGGTGATAAATTCTTTCAATTTTTGCTTGAAAAGTTTTGGTTGAAAAGTTTTTATCTGTTCATTTTTAAGTGTCAATTTTTCTAGTTCAACATTCTTGCCTGTCAGTTTTCTTTTAATATTTTCTATATGTTATTTCACTCTCTCCTGGATGGCAAGTTTTCTGGTGAAAATCAAATAATTGTCTTATAGAGATTCTCTTGTACATGATAAATTGTTTTTTTCTTGCTAACTTTTCTCTTCAGATTTTGATATCTTAATTATAATATGTCTCAATATAGACCTTTCTGACTGCAACTTATTTGGAGACATTTGAGTTTAACAAATCAAAGCATTCATCACTCCCTGTGGTTTTATAGTTATAAACCATTATTTCTTTGAAAATCTTTTTTTACCTTTTTTCCTTTTCATAATGCATATATTGTTTTGTTAAATGATGCTTTATAACTCTTCTATGCTTATTCCACTTTCTCCTTTTTATTTCTCTAATTTGATTATTTCAAATAAGACTTTTTGATTTCATTGACTTTTCTGTATAATTCTGTGTTGAGTGATCTGTACTGGAAATTTCAGTTTAGGGACTGTGTTTTCAGCACCAGGGTTTCCCTAGGCTATTTTTTAATGCTCCATTTTTAGTTCTATTTTTTTTAAATTAGCCTTTTAATTTTATTCATATAATTTTTTCTCAACTTCATTATTTATGTTTTTTTCATAGATCAATGAGCTTCTTTAAGAAAATTATTTTGAAATCCATGTGAAACAGCTGGTGGATCTCTGTTTCTTTATGATGAGTAAGTGAAGTTATGTCATGGCCTTATTTGCTGGATTCTTTGTTACTAAATCTGTATATCCTTACATTGGTGTCTATGGCTTTGAATGATCAAACTCTTCTAGTTTTCATGTACTCATCTGAGCTGATAGAGGTCTTTGCTTTCTAGGCCCTGGGCTCATGGGAGTACTTCTTGGGTCTATAGTAGGGTGCATGGAGCCAACTTCATATCTTCAGATAATAAGTTTATACCTAGATTGAGCATGGTTTCTTTTGTGTCCCTGAGGACATGGGGCTGGTAGCAGAACCACAGACACCAAGGCTAGAGCGGAGTGCACAAGGGAATGGTGTGCACATGAGTCTTCAGCTGGAACTCTGATGAGTGAGCCTGCCTTGTGGGCATGAGCTGCCTTCTGTAAAAATCCTTTCCTGGTTTTAGCCTCCACCAGTATTTCTCAACCTCCTATCTAAAATCCAAGACTGCCACAAAGGCACTTTTGTCCACTGATGGTTGCAAAATCCTGTCTTTGTGGGGGAAAGAAGACCAGATATTTTCTAGTCTACATTATTGCTGACATCACTTCCAATAATGGTATTTTGTAAAACTTTTCTGATCATGTTAATATATAATCAGCTTAAATTGGAGATTTCTTTTGTGAGTTAAAGGATTATTGGATCAGTAGAGTCTCTCAAAGATTATGTTAGGTAAGTCATTTGTAAAAAAGATATAAACCTGAAATAGGAGCAGAAGAGCAAGCTCTAGCTCCCTGAAAGATTAGAATTGGTACATAGTTATAGGAGACCGATGAGGTGCTTAGAGTAATCCAAATCCTAGAGGAGACTGAAGCACATATTCATGTACAAGAATGAATACATATTATTTTGCAGGATGTTATTTTCAGTGAACTATGTTTTTCTCGTTTTTTCATTTAAGTAACAAAAATCCATTACATTCTATTACAATATAAACAAACAATTACATAGGATACTCAAGTTTACACTTTGGCTATTTCTGTGTGCACATAAGGTTTTCATAAAGATGTTACTGTATATATTTAAATATTATTGTTTAGGTTAGGGAGCTCAAATGACTGCCAGACACCTTGACAGATCTACTTACATGTTCAAGATTATAAGATTGATATAGGTCACATCCAGTGTCATACACCATTAGAGTAAGAAATATAGATTCAGGCCAGGCATGGGGTGCATGCTTTTAATCCCAGCATTTGGGAGGCAGAGAAGGATTGCCTTGAGTCTGAGCGTGTCTGAGCTATATAGTGAGTTCAGGGCCAGCCTGAACTAAAAAGGGAGACGCTGTCTTAAAATATATATGTATTACAGAAAAGGATTTTCTAGGAGGAAAATCAGATATTTTCCTTCACTAAGAGTTACAACACCTGGGGATACCCAAATTATGGCTTCTTACTACTACCTATCTAGAAGGATTTCAGAAATTATAAATTGTTTATGATAAGCAATTCACAATTTAGCTTTGTAACACTGCTGCCATTTTACCTTTAACACATCTGCTGTGAGACAGCCATTTGGTTAATCCAATGTTCTCCTTCATGTAGAAAGGCATAGATTTTTGTTAACTTTTTAGCTACCATGCTATATTTTGACAAATTTCACCAGATTTTGCTCTAAAAAATTTGGAATCAATTTACTTCCAAGTAAATATTAATGATAGTGTTATTTCCCTAATATCATTAATAACAATGCATATTATAAATATATTTTAATATTTCTATTATCATTTCATTAATTTTACTTGATCATGAACAAGTTTGAAAATATCTATGTTAGCTGAAATATTTGAGGAAGTTATGTACTCATTTAATGTTTTTCATATTAGAGCAGTTTTTTGTATTAGGAAGGTCATATTTCTCTATTATAAATGAGTGTATATGTTTGCCACACATTTGTCATTTACCTTTTTAATGCTATGTTTGGCCAAAAAGAAGGTAAAGTTAAATATACAGTGTGATCCAACATGCCAATCTTTTCTTTGTGAATTTGGGAATTTGTATTAGGATGATAGGTTTTCACAACCGAGTTTCTAAACACGTTTACAACAGCTTGTACTGTAGTTTTTATCTTTCATATAGAGACAATTCACTGTTTCACTGATCCCTGGGAGGGAGCTTTGCGTCTGTTGTGTAAGTGCGAGTTGACTCGGGCACTGGCCTACTTCTCTCGCTGGCACCGAGCCCACCCTGGGAGTCCCCTAAGGCAGGTCCCTCTCATTAGAGCTCCTGCGCTGGTTCTGGGAATCGCATCCCTGAACAGCAGGTTTGGGGCACTTTAATTAATTACCTTGCCAGTTGCCCCAGGAGCTGCCCTGGATCCCAGGCTAGATTTTCTCTGGTCCTGGGAGGTTCTGGGTGTTCTATTGGGAAAGTTTTCTTTTTTCAGAAGTTCCTATTGAGTTGTCACTTGCTCACCTCGGTGGGGTTTCCTTTCCAATTAAATCCCATCTGTTTTATGTATTTAAGACATTCTCCTTGTCCTCCGAAGGAATGCTTCCAGTTTTTCTAGGATTGGTTGTTCCCTAATATCAAAGACTTTTGGGGAAGAAAGCAATTAAAACTTATAGGAGTCAGCTTGACCTAATGAATGATAGATTTTTAAAAATACTGAATTTTAAAGCCCAATACAAGTACTTAATTCCTAATGGGATTAGCATTTAAAAATGGTATTGTATGTCTGCGTTACAATTGTAATACATTAATTGCAATTGTATTACAACTGTAATGAATTAATTACATTAATTGATTATAATATCTTAATTACAATTATAATTATATGCACTACTACATACAATCTAGATTTGAAGTGCAAGAAAAATTCCTGTTACACATTTAAAGTAGCATTTTAGATTTTTAAACATGCAGTTAATTGAGTCAAAATAATTCATTTAATATTAGATTTGAAGAAAAAAGTTCAGTTCTTAATATTATTACCTCATGGGGTAAAAGAGCTTAATTTTAATAGTAGTATTTTAAAAGATCGCCAAAGACAGGATTAGTTTAAATTATTATTTAAAACTATAGTTTTGGAATCAAAGCATAGTTTACTATGTCTTAGAACAACAATTTTAGACCTATATTGAGGAAAAGCTCAATTCCGAACTATCAGTGCTTGTCTCACCTCTGCAGTGATACTAGCTGATGCCGTGGTGGCACAGATACCTGGCAGGAGGCAAAGGAAGCTCATTCCAAAGAGCATGTGCTCGGGCTTGGCAGTGACTTTGCCAGGAACTGTCATGGTTTAGATCTAAAATGTCCCCCGAGTCTCAAGCTCAGAGATAGGGAGTGGTCAGAAGCAGAAAGTCCTTGGAGGCTGATCTGGAAGGACAAATGCTCAACCCTGGCTCTTCCTTGTCTTTCTGCTCTCCGGCCATGCACGGAGTAGCTGTTTTCTACCTTCCTGCTTTGCCATTCCCCGTGGGCCTTGGAGTCAGCAACCATGGATGGAACCCATTGAAGCCGTGAACCCAAATTAAACACTTCTCTTTTAAGTTGTCAGGGCTTGGTATTTTATCCCAGCAATGGGAGAGTGACTAAGACACAAACCAGTGACACACAGCAAGGAGATTCTCATGAGGCGCTTGGGGAGTACTGGGAGGCACGGTCCTTCACATATGGTGGTAAATGATCAGCAGGGACGGTAGCCAGAGCCAAAACAAGAAAGAGAAAATATCAGAAGGATCTTGGTTCAGAAAATTTCGGTACATACACGTGTGCTGACGTCTAGAATGGCAAGATCCCAAATAAAAATTCGACATTCTCCAACAATGTAAAATGCTTATTTGACTTCCTTGTGATTATATCATATTATATATGTGTGTGTGTGTGAAATTTAATTCCAGTAAAACTAGAAATATCTTCTGCTGTTAGATAATGACATCACGAGAAAGAAGAGAGACAGGAAAAGGCAGAGGCCAGGGACATCACACTGACAGCAATGCTTATTATATTTGAAATTAAAATTTACATGAGAAATTTTATATTAACATATTTACACAAATTTTAATTCTTGTGTCAGGAAAGTGTAACAGTTCTTTAAAAACATCACTGAGTTTTATCCATTTTTGGATGTAATATTTTGGCACATAGGTCAGGTTGTACGGACTCAGATACATCTGCAACAAATCTAACTCTTTCTTTCTCTTGGGATAGATATTCACAAAGCTGATACTGACACTGAATTGAAGTAATTGAAACTGATGAATATGTAGCTTGTCCCCCGGAGGAATAAGTCATTGCTTATTCCTCCTGGGGACCTCCTTGTGCTTGGTTTGTGTTTTGGGAGTACAACCTTCAAAGCACAAAACCTCCACTGAAAGATTTATAACCTAAATGGAGAGAAAAATACAGAGAGAGAGAGAGAGAGTAAAACACAAAAATAATAGAAATGTGGGGAGTACAAGTAAAAAGAAAAGAGAAACTGAAGATTACTTTCAGGATTTGTACCCAGAGAACTGGCATTTTAGTGAGTTATTCAAGGGGGAAAGTGATTTCAACAAGTCAATCCACTGAGATAATGGAGGAGGGAAAATGAAGGAAGACCTCAACTCAGAGAGACTTTTCCCAGAGGAAATTGCGCCAGTGTGAGGGGTGTGAGCTGAGTGTCCTGAGCATCCTGGGTAAATATTTTCATGTGCTAACCTTCCTTTCACTTAAATTATTATATATTTGAAGTTAAATACATGAACAAATATTTTATTACTTAAAAATATATGTTTTTAATTTTTCTAAGGAAAAAATACCAATTTACATTTAACTAGTAATTTTTTTTTTTTACCATTTTACTGACATTTTCAGTGTTGGTATTTTAAGAGAGAGAGAGAGCATATGTATGTGGTATAACTATGTGTAGAAAGTATTTGTAAACATGACAGGTGTGAAATGGTGTCAGGAATCTAATTTATTGAGTCCGTCAAGGAATCTCTGCTTAGTTACTGAACCTACTGCAGTATTCAATAAATATGTGTGGACAAGGTAAAAATAGTACGAATGTTTTTTGTAAAACATTAAGAGTACATAAATATTTCACATGAAGAATCTGAAATCACTTACAGTTGTGTTTTGTAGATGTGGGCACTACTAACACTTTGTTGCATGTCCTTCCTGTTATATTTCTATCCTTATAAAATGATATTGACAAATTGATCTAGGCCTAAGAATGTAATAGAAGCAGTGCTATTCTGTGACATTTCTATGGCTTAATAAGTATTACTGATATACTTATTCACAAATATTATTGGAGTATTATTATAGGTGCCAAAGGTTCTGAGATGAATATTTAATAGGAAACAGGAGTCAGACATACTGACATATTTGAAGAGTTCTACTTTTCCTTTTTTCCACTATCGGCCATAATTTAGAGCAAAAATATGAAGGTCAAACAAAATTTAAATGTTTTCCTTAAATTTATTATTTGTGAAGGATCTCACTTTGTAGTCCAGGCTGGCCCTGAGCTCACTATGTAGCACAGGCAAGCCTCGAACTCAGCAATACACCTGCCTCTGCCTCCCGAGTGCTGGGATTACAGGTGTGAGCCACCATGCCCGGCACTGTGGTATGTGGTACTGATTGCTGGTGGGCATGAGTCACCACACCCAGCACTGTCTGTGGTTACCAGGGATTGAACTCAGGGCCTTGCGCTTGCGAGGCAGGTGCCAGAATCTCTGAGCTAAATCTCCAGCCCTTCCTTTATTTTTATATGCCCTAGTGTAACAGCAAAAGTATAATAACAAAACTCATAAAGCATTTAGTTCTGTGTCTTCATTATTTCTCTCTCCACTGGGACACAATGCCCCAAACCCAGCGCTTCAATGAGGAAGAGTTTATTTCGGTCACAATTGGAGAGGTTTGGTCTGTGGTCCTGGGCTCCAGGGTGGGGTGACACAGGGGCCTGGTAGAGGTGGGGCACTCACAATAGGGTAGACAGGATGCAAAAAGAGTCTGAAGGAAGAGCCGGGAAGGGAGATAGATACACCCTTCAGGGCCGCCCCTCCAGAGACCTGGCTCTTCTGACCAGACCTCTCACCCAATATCACATTTAGCCTTGAGCTTACCAATGGGCTAACCTTGGTGCTCCATGATCCAGCCTCGATGACCTGTCACATCTCAAATGCCCCGCTGTGGATACATGATGGGATCGCGAGATGTAACCATAGCAGCTTGCATTATGGTCTTACCATTTTGGATTATTAACAGAAAACTTTAAAAAGTCTGTAACATATTAAATTATTCAGTTGCAAAATAGTGTTCTAAGGGTGTATCTTTCAAACAACTTTTTCCAGCAAATATGATTGCCTAAGTTAAGAAAAGTATGTTTGGGCCAGAGGGTTAGCTCAGTGGTTCCGGCGCCTGCCTCGCAAGCGCAAGGTCCTGAGTTCGATCCCCGGTAACCATATATAATGCTGGGTGTGGAGACACGCCCACCAACAATCAATGCCGCATACCACAGTGCCGGACGTGGTGGCTCACGCCTGTAATCCCAGCACTCGGGAGGCAGAGACACGAGGATTGCTGAGTTCGTGGCGGCTTGCCTGGGCACCATAGTGAGCTCAGGGCCAGCCTGAACTACAAAGTGAGACCCTGTCTCAAAAAGCAAAAAAAAAAGAAAAGTATGTTTAACATAGGGCCTACTGTGATCTCAATAATTTGAGTAATTATAAATTACAATTAGAAACATTATATGGGCTAAGAATAAAAATAGTCAACTCTATGTGAAGCCAAGCAAGGTTGTTACGCCTGTAATCCCAGCACTCATAAGACTGAGGCAGGAGGATCGCTGCAAGTTCAAGGGGAGCCTGGGCTGCATAGTTGCGTTCAAGGCAGTCCTGAATGACACACTCAGATCCTGTCTCAAAACAAAACAGACAAACATAAAACAACAAAAATACTTTATCTGTTGCATTTTATATTTAAATTAGGGTACAAGATTTCTAATAAAGTAGTGATTTACTCATCTATTTTTCTCCTCTGGAGACTAAAATTTATTAAAAATGAAATCCAACTTCTGTGATTATCGTCTGTGTCTTGTCTCCAGGAGGTCTGTGTGCTAGTAACTGTAAAGAACTCAGGTGGGTCTGCAGAAGTCCTGTTTCCTTCGGAGTCTGCAGCAAAGGGCGAGTCAGTCTCACACGTCGCCTATTTTATTCCTCCCGGATTTCTTGAAAGGAAAAGTAGAAGCACCGTGCTTCTCAAATATAGCGTGGCTACAAGTAGCGCCAAGTGAGAGAGGACTCCAGCCTTGGCTCGTTGTAGAACTCAGAATGAGTCTTCCATTCACAGCAGCTGTGTCCCAGGAAACTGTGATTGTCTCCAGAAATCATAGCGTTTTGGGCTGTGCAGAGAGAGGGGACAGTGTTCAGGGTGAGAGAACCCAGCGGGCATGGAGCCATGGCGGAGGCTCCCAGAGGTCTCTGTCTCATCTTTAGCAAGAGCAGCTAAGCTGTAACCAATGGCTTGGATGGTTTCAAATGCCTCCCAGCCCAGCCCAGCCTGGCATGGCTGGCACCTCTAGTTCTCTCATTTTCTGACATTCCTATCTTCCAGTGGAAAGTTTGAAATTATCCATGATTATCTTCCCCTCCACTCACTCTTTTCCTTCATCATCAAGGTGTTTTTTTTTTTTTATTTTGTTTTTGTTTTGGGACAGGGTCTCACTTTGTAGTTTAGGCTGACACTCAGCTCACTATGTAGCCCAGGGAAGCATGGAACTCAGCAATCCTCCTGCCTCTGCCTCCCGAGTGCTGGGATTACAGGCGTGAGCCACCACGCCCAGCACTGTGGTATGTGGTATTGATGGCTGGTGGGTGTGAGTCACCGCGTCCAGCATTGAATGTGGTTACCGGGATCGAACTCAGCACCTTGCACTTGCAAGGCAGGCGCTGGAACCACTGAGCTAACCCTCCGGCCCCATCAAGGCTTATTTTTAAGTCTCTTCATTTTGATCTCTTTTCACCAAGTCTGCTGTCACATGGAGCCTAAATTGTTTTCTACCTGAGACTCACTTTCCTAACCATCTTCTAACTTCACTAAGCTTATCTTCCCATTTTTGACTGTGGCTTTGGTAAATCACAGTTCTGATTCTACCAATATCTTTAAAAATCACTACCTAGGGCTGGGGATCCAGCTCAAGTGGTACCATACCAACCTTAGGCGCTCAAGGGCCCCAGATCGATCCCCAGTACCCAAAAAGAAAAAAAAAAATTCACTACCTAAAAATGAAATATTAACATGAAGCTGAAAGATAACACCCTTCAGGCATTGCATATATCAAATTATTAGAGCAGATATATTATTACATATTTGTTATATGTCAGTTATTATGTACCAAATATAATGAACAGTTCCTACTCCCTATGTGGCAACTTATGCAAATTTTTCTCCCCACTGCTATTTATGCAATTATATGTTCTTCCGGTTTTCTGCATAGCCACTTCTCTCAGTTCTGGTCGCGCCCTCCCTTCCCTGGGACTTCCCCATTGTGCCTCTGGAAAAGACTTTCCTGTCTCTCAGCTGCAAGCCTCAGTATCGACGGCTCTGCTGCACCCTGCCGCCTCTTTCCAGCCTGTGAGACAGTGGCTTCCCACTCCGTGTTAACATATTGTTGAACATTTACCCCCTGGGAGCGTCCGGGGAACATCATCTCATTTTGCCTCATTCCTAGTTGACTGAGTTTCTTGTGAACAGTGACTCAATTTAAATAATTAATGCTATTATAAAAATTTAAATTCATGACACAATACCTCATCTGTACTCCATACATAGCTGTTGCCTAATTAAGAATGAATAATTTGTATTTTGTGTATAGAAAGAATGACATTACTATACCAAAATAAAAAGGAATAAATTTAAATCCTGACTTCTAGTGTAATCAAATAAATCAAACAAAATTTAATATTAAGTTCCTTTCCGTGGGAGGTACTTTGCTTTCCTGAAATAACTTTCTTCCCAGAAGTTCGAAGGCAGGGTGTGTGAGTTTCTGTTTTTGTCATCTAAAATTTCATCGCGTTGATGAGCCAATAGTTTGTCTTGAGTGCCTTCTAATTAAAGCTTTAATGTGTTCAGAACACTTCTTTACTTGTAGAAATAGCATCTCACACTTTCTTGTTTATACATTTTCAACAACACTAATTTAAGTGAACACTATTTAAAGTCAATCTCAGTGGACTAGAATCAATGAAATGCAGGAACATAATCCAAGAGCAAAAGCAAAGGTTTATTATCTCCACCGTTGTCATAACAAAATGCTGCTTTTTATAGAAGATTAGGATAACTGAGGCTTCCTGAGAAGTCAAGGGACACCTACCATCAAAAATGACAATAGCAGTTGGGCCGGAGGGTTAGCTCAGTGGTTCCGGCGCCTGCCTCGCAAGCGTAAGGACCTGAGTTCGATCCCCAGTTACCACATATAATGCTGGACGTGGTGGCTCACGCCTGTAATCCCAGCACTCGGGAGGCAGAGACAGGAGGATTGCTGAGTTCGCGGCGGCTTGCCTGGGCACCATAGTGAGCTCAGGGCCAGCCTGAACTACAAAGCAAGACCCTGTCTCCAAAA
>PVIC010005744.1:0-45911 GCA_004025085.1 Thryonomys swinderianus
GAGTGAACTTTAAAAAAAAAGCAGATACACAATAAAATGAAATCAGGAAAGCAGTGCATGCAGAAGATGAGAATATCAACAAACAGAACAAAGAAAAGCAAATTCTTGAACTGAAATATAACTGAATGAAAATATACAAAAAAGTTCACAGTAGACTTCATTAGATAAATTTGCACCAGTGAACTTGGAAACAAGTTACTTGATATAAAGTCTGAGAAGAGTAGGAAAAGTAGAGGTGAAGGGACTTATGGAACATGTACACCTTATGGGAAGTCTCAACAGGAGAAGAGAGAGGGGTCAGAGAGCTTATTTAAAGAAACACAAGGCTTCAAATACTCCATGACTAATTGGAAGAAAGAAATGGGCACAATAACTCAAGAAGACTGAGGGGTGATGTGAAAGCTAGAAACCCATAACAAGATATAAACTGTTAAAAGTGAAAAACAATCCTAAAAGCATCAAGAGAAAAACAGTTTCATCACTTGTGGCACCATTATAAGATTACCAGTTTTGCCAGCAGGAACCCTGTAGGACAGAAGGCAAAGAAAGTATTTTCAAAGTGCTGAAAGAAACTTATCAACCAGGAGTACAATGTCTGGCAAAACAGTCCTTTAAAAATAAAGGAAAAAGGGTTGGAGATTTAGCTCAGTGGTTCCAGCACCAGCCTAGCAAGTACAAGGACCCTGGTTTGATCCCTGGTAACCACATACAACATACAGCAATACCAGGTGTGGTGACTCACGCCCACCAGCAATCAGTACCACACCCCACAATGCCAGATGTGGTGGCTCACGCCTGTCATCCCAGCACTCGGGAGGCAGAGGCAGGAGGATTGCTGAGTTTGAGGCTTGCCTGGGCTACCTAGTGAGCTCAGGGCCAGCCTGAACTACAAAGTGAGACCATGTCTCAAAAATAAAATAGAATAGAATAAAAATAAAATAAAATAACAAAATAACATAAGATAAATAAAAGGAAAAAACAAAACTCTCAGCTAATTTAATGCTGAGAATATATTATCATTAGACCAGCCCTATAAGAAATGCCAACAGGAGTCCTCCATATTGAAAGGACACTATAGAGTCACGCAAAGCCATGTGAAGATAAGCAGTTGTCCAGTAAAAAGTTACTAGATGAATGAATACAGAACTTGAATTATTGTAACGTTATTTATTACATTCAGTTTTAAGTTGGGTTGGTTTTGTTTTGTTTTTTGAAACAGGCTCTTGCTTTGTAGCCCAGGATGGTCTCAAATTCCCAGTGATCTTCCTGCCTCAGATTCCCAAGTTCTGTGATTAGAGGTGTGTGCCACCATGCCAGGCCACTTTTAATTCTTGTATAGAATTTAGACAACAAGAGCCGGAGATTTACCTCATTGGTTCTGGAGCTCATCCCTGGTAACCATGTACAATGCTGGACGAAGTGACTCACATCCACCAGCAATCAATACCACATACCACAGTGCTGGGCGTGGTGGCTCACGCCTGTCATCCCAGCACTCGGGAGGCAGAGACAGGAGGATTGTCGAGTTCCAGGCTTGCCTGATCTACATAGTGAGCTCAGAGCCAGCCTGAACTACAAAGCAAGACACTCAAAAAAAAGAATTTAGACAACAAAAGCCTTAAAATAACTGTCATTATGTGCTAATGGGTATGTAATCCATAAAGATAATGTGTAAACTGAGATGCAGCGGAGCTGTTAAGGTGTAGTTTTTATGTGGTTAATATTACCAGTTTAAAATAGACCATTTTATAACATTAAAATATTTTATGTAATTCCCCTAGTAGACACAAAATTATTTCTAGAATATATAAAGGAGGAAATAAAAAGGGAATCAAAGCATATCACTAAAAAAAGAAATCGATGAAACACAAAAACGGTAAGGAAGGAAATGAGAAACAAAAACTAAGATATCCAGAAAATAAATTTTAAAACAATAGTAAGTTCTTTCCTATCAGTAACTGTATCCAATATCAATGGTTTGAGCTCACCAATCAAAAGACATACATGCACTGATGAATGGATTTTTTGGTTTTGGTGGTACTGGGCATGCAATCCAGAGTCTCTGCACTGAACTATATCCCCAGCCTTTTGAGACAGAGTTTTGCCAAGTTACTAAATTGTTCAGGTTGGGCTCAAACTTGTGATCCTCTTGTCTTAGCTCCCTAATTCAAATTCACTGTTACAGGTGTAGGGAACAGTGTAGGGAATGTAACTAGAATCTTAGCAGTAAATTCTAGGCTCCTGTGAGTCCAACAACACGAGGCATAATAATTAATAAATGGGCAGATATGAGACTTAGAGAAGCTGATCTTGGGCCTGGTCCATGCTACTCTGGGTAGCAAAGTCAGCAGACCTGAGCTTGCCACACTTTTTATTCAGTCCATTCAGAGCAAGCAATGTAACAGGTCACTCAAAAGGGCAGTAGTTTCAGTATCTCAGGAGTGACAAATGTAACAGATCACTTAGATGGTAGTATGTTCTGTACATCCTAGAACAATGTGGAATTGTGTAGATGAAGGTCCTGGTGTAGCTCTGCCCTGGAGCATCACAGCCTGTGTTACCACTGGGGTCTTTGTTGATTCCCAGAGGCGAAGATAAAGAGTCAAGTCCTCAGCTGGTCTGCAGGCAGGAAAGTTCCAACCAGTCATAATCCCAATTTTCCAATTAATTTTCCCAATAAGATTGCCCCCAACATATAGGAATGTGCCACCTATATGGATATCCTGAATGGATATATTTTTAAGACTGCCCTATAATTTGTTTATAAGAGGCTTATTTTAGGTCTAAAGACACTCCATAGGCTAAAGTTCCATACAAATAGTAACCAAAGAGAACACAACTAACTACTTATATTGGAAAAAACATATTCTATTGAATTTTAAAAATTTGGAAAACAAACAAACAAACATTGGGCCAGGGATATAGCTCACTTGCACCATACCTGCCTGGTAAGCATAAAGTCTAGAGTTCAATCCCCAGTACTGTACCCTCCAAAAATATATCT
Source organism: Thryonomys swinderianus (assembly GCA_004025085.1). NCBI lineage: Eukaryota > Metazoa > Chordata > Mammalia > Rodentia > Thryonomyidae > Thryonomys > Thryonomys swinderianus. The sequence goes on from PVIC010005744.1 coordinate 3,005, forward strand.
GTATGAGCCAAAGAGGGACTCATATCACTATATAATGATAAAGGGCAATTCACCAATAAGATATAATAGTTATAAATATATACGGATCAAATATTAAATGTATGAGGCAAACAATGGCACAATTTAAGAGAGAAAGAAAGAGTAATAGTGCATAGAAAGTCAGGCAGAAGGCAAGAGGAAAACGCATGACATATACACCACTGTCGACCAGTGGACCTACCATACACAGGATCCTCGGCCCAATAGCAACTAAGCACACAGTCTCCTCAAGTACACATGGAACATTCTAAGAGTGCAATTAAGTTGGGCCATGAGTTCGATTACAGAAATCAACTGCAGAGAAAGTAAACATACTGGTAAATGATAAATGGGCTTCTTCCTTGGGAAAACACCAAATGGTAATGACAGTGGTGCAACAGGAGGCGCTGGGGTCCTGGGGCTCAGCCAAGGGAAGCTGCAGTGTTTCTCCCAAAGGCATTGCGAGGTGAGACCGAAGCCACCCGGCACAGTGCCAATGCCAGGCACACTGAGCGGACCCCCATCAGCAAGCCGGGCCAGCTGCTCAAGGACATAAAGATGAGTCCTTGGAGGAGGCAAACCTCCTCTCCCTGCCCGCCAAGGAGTCACGTCCTTCAAGGATATAGTTCTGAAGATCATGTCCATGCCGAAGCAAGCGTGCACTGGCCATCGGACCAGATTCAAGGCACCTGAGGACTATAATGGTTGTGTTGGTTGGGTGTAAGGTGCTCCAGAGAGATAGCTGTTGCCATCCAAAAGGTCATCATTCTGGCCAAGCTCTCCATTGGCCTTGTACAGAGAGGCTGCTGGGGGAACAAGATCAGTAAGCCCCACACTGTCGTCTGCAAGGTGCCAGGCTGCTTGGCTCTATATCAGAGACTGTGTCTGCCTACCCCAGAGCACTGGCATTGTCTCAGCTCCAAGTAAATACCCAGATGATGGCTGCTTCTCTGCCAGGGGCCACACTGCCACACTGGGCATCTTTGCCAAAGACATCTCTGATGCCCTCTCTGAGACCTTCTACTACCTGGCTCCAGCCTCTGGAAAGAGACTGTCCACCAGGTCTCCCCACCAGGAATTTACTGACCAGCATGTAAAAGCTCACATCAGAGCCTCTGTGAGAGAACTCAAGCTCTAGCAGTGAGGTAGGTTTTGGGTTTTGTTTGTTTGTTTTTTCCTTTTGAGACAGGGTCTCGCTTTGTAGTTCAGGCTGGCTCTGAGCTCACTATTTAGCCCAAGCAAGCCTCAAATTCAACAATCCTCCTGCCTCTGCCTCCTGAGTGCTGAGATTACAGCCATGAGTCACCATGCCTATGGGCGTGAGTCACCATACCCAGTATTGTTGTATGTGGTTATCGGGATTGAACTCAGGACCTTGGCTTGCTAGGCAAGCACCAGAACCACTGAGCTAAATCTCCAGCCCTAGTTTTTTTTTAATATAAGAGAAAAAATGTGAGCAAAACATATTCAAAAAATAGGTCAAAAAAATCACAAGACAAAAGAAAATGAACATGTGCCATATTAAAACTTACAGGATGTAGTGAAAGCAATGCTATACCTGTTGGCTTTCCTGTTACTGGAAAAAAAAATACCCAATACCTACACTTTAGAGCAGGAGAGGCTTAATTTGGCTCAGAGTTTTGGGGTGTCATCCCATAGCCAGCTGGCTTCAAGGCAGAAATGTCATGGTAGAAAGGTACAGGAAAGAGAGCTGCTTAACTCATAGCAGCCAAGAAGCAGAAAGCAAAGGAAGGGGCCAGGCCAAGAGTACTCTCTTCTAGGTCGCATCCCAGTACTTGCTCACCTTCAACCAGGCCCTCTCCTGAGGGTACAGCCAACCTTCAAGTCAACCATGAGTCTCCCCCATGGCCTGTCACCTTCCAAACCCTTAAGTTTGAAACAGACTTTCTTATTTTGAGACAGGGTTTCACTTTGTAGTTCAGGCTGGTCCTGATCTCGCTGTGTACCCCAGGCAAGCCTTGAACTCAGCAGTCCTCCGGCCTCTGACTCTCGAGTGCTGGGATTACAGGCATGAGCCACCACACCTGGCATTGTGCGTATGTGGTACTGATTGCTGGTGGGCTTGAGTCACCACAACTGGTATTGCATGTTGTATGTGGTTACCGGGGATCGACTCAGGACCTTATGCTTGCCAGGGAGATGCCTGAACCACTGAGCTAAAAACTTAGGCCCTGAAACAGACTTTTGAGGGACATTTTGGATTAAAATGTAACAAATACTAACAAGGAAGATTCAGCTATCAAACCTTTTAGTAAAACAGAAGAGCTCACACCAATAATCTAACTTTATCCCTTAAGGAACTAAAGAAAGGAAAACAAGGCTACAGAAAAAATGAAACAAAAGAAATAGAAATAAACCAAACTGAGTTGGCTTATTATAAAAGTGCAACAAAACTGACAAACCTTAAGATAGATCAATGAAGAAAAATGTTCAAATAACCGAGTTAGAAATAAAAGAGAAGAGGTGCTGCACATGGTGGTGCACACTATACTCTTAGTACTTGAGAGGCTGAGGGAGAAAGACTGATATTCAAGCTGGGTCTATGACAGTGATAGTGAACCTACAGCAAACATGCACATGCTGCAGTGGGTACCCAGGGCCCTAGAGCCAAGTCACCCCAGCCAAGGTTTGACAAATTATCAGCATGCATACAACAGCAAAGATCACAGTAATTGTGCCAAAGTGTGCCACATGCAAACTTTTTCCTTTCAGTAAAATGCTATTTGCATCACTGAAAGTTCTATCACTATGTTTTTCTTTTAAGACAAATGAGGTTAATGTAGAGTTGTTGGCTTTTTGAGACAGTGTCTTATTGTGTAGCTCAGGCCATCCTTGAGCTTGCTACCTAAATCAAGCTGACCTTGAAGTAATCTTCCTCATGCTTGGATTAAAGACATATGTAGCCATTCCAGCACTACCAAATATTTAAAGATTTACACATCAGTCCTCCTCAAACTTTCAAACCAATGAAGACAACAGGTCCAAATTTATTCTATGAGGACAGAAATATATGACAGTTGAATCTAGACAGATACTATAAGATCAGTATCTCTGATGACTACTGATGTGACAGTCCTCAACCAAACACCAGCAAATAGAACTCAGAAGCACATTGAAAAGATGATATGCCATGACTAGATAGGATTTATTTCTAGAATACAAGGATGGTACAACATTTGGATATCTCACATAAACAGAGTAAAGGGGCAAAAGAAAATTCACAATCATTTCAACTAATGAAGCAAAGTACATGACAAAATTCAACACTCTCATAATAAAAACAATAAACTGAAAGAACAAAAGCTACCTCAACATTCCATTCCTGGTGGTGGCAGAGGACTGAGGCCTGCCCACCAGCCCACTCCACCCCGGAGCCGTGCAGTGAGGAATCAGGTACGGACCCCGGGCGCCATCACCACCACGGAGGATTGAGGCCCCCCGCTGGCCCCAGCCCCACCCCACAGCTGTGTTGAGAAGACTCAGGTCTGAAAGGAGCCGGATCCATTTCCTGCGTCCCTCCACACTGGAGCCCCGCTGAGAGACCAGGCAAGATTAAAAAAAAAAAAAGGAATCTACTTCTATTTTGCCATCTACTCCTAGATCCCTCTATTCACCTCTTGTCCCCACATCTTCTCCTATCTTCCCATTAGAAGCAATACCCAGAAGTAAAAGACTCTTAGGCTGCCCTATTTCTTCTTCTGTACTATTATAAGAAGGTGTGCAAAGTCTCCAATGGTCTTACAGCATACAGTCGGTACTGTTCTATATACGCCCTTTTATGCTCTATTACCCGCTGGCATATATGAGGTTCTAGAGTATAGGTGATCTTCATAAATCTGCTAAACCTATTTCACTCTCCTTCTGTCCCCCCCACCTCCCTGATTCCCCAGTGACCTCTTATCCCCAAAGGGTTCGGGGCGTACATTTATGATCTTCATGTTGTATACACATTGCTGATTAATTCTAAATTTTGGCATATGGTCATAGAGGTAACTCATAAGCTCAAAGTCTTCAGAATAGAATTTAACAAAACTTTTCATTTTATTTACTGTGTTTAATACTGATATTGGCATTGATTGTATTATGGTAACAAACATGATGTGACTGTTCTGCTCAAATACCTCCCATGATGTGTCAGAACTGAGAATTCTCAAGGGTCATTACAGATTCAAGGACACCCCAGGAAGGTGCCACATCCAAAGAGCACCAGATAATAGAAAGAAAGAGACCTGCAACAAACATTGCCCTGTCATCAGGCAAAGAATAGCATTAGTAACAATGAGAGAGTAGAAATGAGAAAATATACAAAAAACCAGACACAAAGATCACCACCACAGGGAAATTCAGAGAAAAGGGAAATAGGGCAAACTGAAACTCAAACACCAGGACTCTTGGAGATGGTAACTAAAGCGGATCTAGTAAAATGGAAATCAGAACTCATCTCTGAGATCAAAACAGAGATACTGTCCTCAGTGAAAGACATCATTAAAGAAGACATCAGCGAGATGATAGAATCCAAGATAGCAGAAGCAATGCAACCTTTTAAACAGCTTCAAGCAGAGCTCCAGGGAATGATGAAGGAGAACGAAAGCTTGCGAAGTAGGATAAATGAAGCAGAGAACCGAATCTCAGACCTAGAGGACAGTATAGCAGCCAACGAGCAGGAAAGATATAATCTATGGAAAAGAGCAAGGGACCATGAGAAATCAATTCAATAGCTTCTAGATAACTCAAAGAAAAATAATATAAGACTGATTGGAGTCACTGAGGAAGCAGGAGACAGCGTAAAAGACATAAAAAAGCTATTGTCAGAGATAACAACAGAAAACTTCACAGGTACAGAAATAGACATACAGATAAATGAGGCCTATTGGACTCCAAAACGCCGTGACATAAAAATATCTACACCTAGACATATAATTATCAAGGTTCCAGATACACAACAAAAGAATGAAATACTGAAAGCAGTGAGAGAAAGGAAGAAAATCACCTACAAAGGGAAGCCCATTAGGATCACAGCAGACTTTTCAACACAAACACTCAACGCAAGGACAGTGTGGAGGGAAGTATTTCAAGCATTGCAGGAAAACAACCTCCAACCTAGACTGTTGTATCCTGCAAAACTATCTTTCAGAATAGATGGGGGAATAAGATACTTCCATGATAAAGAACACCTGAAAAACTTCAGAAATACGAAACTGGCACTCCAAAAGATTCTAAAGAACATCTTGGAAAACAACACAGAAAATTCCATACCCATGAGACCCAGGAGAGTGAATTCATTGGGGCAAACAAGAAACTAAATAGAAAAGGGGAAAAGCAAAGAAGAAAAGAACCCAGAACAGAGAAACATGGCAGCTCTGAATAGGTCCACATCAGTCATAACCATTAATGTCAATGGACTCAATGGGCCAATTAAAAGACACAGACTAGCAGATTGGATCAAGAAGCAAGATCCTACAATCTGCTGCATACAGGAAACACACCTAATTCAGAAGGAAACCCACAGACTGAAAATAAAAGGTTGGAAAACAATCCTCCATGCCACAGGAAACTGCAAAAAAGCAGGAGTGGCTATCTTTTTGCAGATAAAATAGATTTCAAACCCAAACTGATGAAAAGAGATAAAGAAGGGCACTATGTTCTTGTACAGGGAACTATCCAAGAGAAAGAAATAACAATCATAAATATTTATGCACTAAGCTCTAATGCACCTAACTATATAAAACAAACATTACTGGACATGAAAAGCCAGTTAACCACGAATACAATAGTAGTAGGGGACTTTATAATACTCCACTATCACAAATTGACAGATCAAATGGACAAAGAATAGCAAAAGCAATTCTAAGCAACCACGACATGGTAGGGGGTATTACAATCCCCAATTTAAAACTCTACTATAAAGCCACTGTGATAAAAACTGCATGGTACTGGCAAAGTAACAGACCCGAGGACCAGTGGAATAGATTAGAAGATGCAGAAACAACCCCAGATACACTAAGCCACCTTATCTTTAACAAAGGAGCCAAACATCTTCAATGGAGGAAAAACAGCCTCTTTAACAAATGGTGCTGGAAAAACTGGGCTTCAACCTGCCAAAAGCTAAAGCTAGACCTATCTCTTTCACCATGCACAAAACTAAACTCACAATGGATACGAAACTTAAACATTAAAACAGAAACAATAAGCCTGCTGGAAAACAGATAAGGTAAAACTCTTGGAGACATTGGCTTAGGCAAAGACTTTATGAACAATACCTCTATAGCACAAGAACTAGCAGAAAAAAATCGACAAATGGGATCTCATCCTACTGAAAAGTTTTTGCACAGCAAAAGAAGTCACTGGCACTGCTAAAAGACAACCAACAACATGGGAAAATATGTTTACTAGCTGTTTATCAGACAAAGGGCTATTATCTACACTATATAAAGAACTTAAACAGATCAGCCTCCCCAAGTTTAAAGACCCAACTAAAAAATGGGCATCTGAAATGAACAGACACTTCTCAGAGGCAGAAGTCAAAGCAGCCAAGAAGCATATGAAGAAATGTTCAACATCACTGGTCATTCAAGAGATGCAGATGAAAACAACACTGAGGTTTCATCTCACTCCACAAAGAATGGCTGCTACTACAAAATCAACCAACAATAAATGCTGGCGAGGCTGTGGGGAGAAAGGAACCCTTCTCCACTGTTGGTGGACTGTAGACTTGTGCAACTATTGTGGAGATCTGTGTGGAGATTTCTCAGAAAACTAGGACTAGGGGCTGCATCCCCCTGCTAGGAATATACCCAAAAGAATTTTAAAAATCACATTGGAAAGACAGATGTACACCCTTGTTCATAGCAGCTCAGTTTGTGATAGCTCAGTCTTGGGAACAACCCAAATGCCCATCATCTGGAGAGTGGAAAAGAAGATGTGGTTTTTTTATAAAATGGAGTACTATTCTGCCATAAAGAATGACAAGATTGATTCATTTACATGCAAATGGACACACCTGAAGGACACGCTAATGAGTGAAATCAATAGATCACAGATAGGCAAATACTGGATCTTCTCATTGATATGAGCACCTGTAGATGCAAATGAGCTCTAGAAAGTATGACAGTCTTTGTGGAATGGGAAATTTCCAAGGGAAATTTGGTGTGGGGATGGGATGAGGGGAAGGAATAAATATGATTCTGAAAGAAAATAAAAGAGCATTTATATAGAGGGTGGGGAGGTGTGTGTGGGTAGGGATATGGGTAAAAATGAGAATTGACTGTGTCATATATTGGTACAAATTCCCCAATGTTACATGTGATTGTGAGATGTATATAAATTGTACCAATAAAGAATTCAATTAAAAAAAATAAAACTATCTCAACAAATAAAAGCCCACAACTAACATCAAATTCAGTGACAAGATTGAAGAAATCTTTCCTTCTAAAATCAGGACAAAGACAAGGATGTCTGCTCTTGTCACTTTTGTTAAAGAGTTCTGCAAGTCCTTGCCAGCAAAGTTAGCCGAGAAACAAATAGCACCATTGGAAAGGAAAAAGCTAAGTTATCTCTGCAGGTAGCATGTTCTTATAAGGAACATTCCACAAAATAACTGTTAGAACTAACTTATAAAATTCAGCAGTTACAAAGTACAAAAACCAAAACAAAAAATCAGGTGCATCTTTATACATTAATAGACTACAAAACTGAAACTAAGCAAACAATTCCACTTACAATAGCATCAAAAAGAATAAAATATTTAAGCATAAACCTATGCTATGGTCTGCATTTTTGTTCCCTACCCCCATTCATAGGTTCAAACTCCCCCAGGTGCATCGTATAACAGGGCAGGCCTTTCTGAGGGATCAGGTCAAGAGGCTCCACCTTCCTGAGCAGTACTCGTGTGCTTATAAAAGAGGTCTGTGGGGCTTGCCCTTCTACTGCACCAACTGCAATAAGAGGCCTTTTACCATATACTGTACCCTTTATTTTAGACTTCACAGCATGTATAACTGTGACCAATACATTTGTTATATATAAATGACCTACTATAAAGTTTTTTGTTGGTTACAATAGTTTGATGGAGACAAGGTGAGGTATACTGGCCATCACCCTGACCTTGGACTTCCCAGCCACTGCACTGTTAAGGAATAAACTTCTGTTGGTAGCCCAGCTCAGTATTATGGTATTTTTTTTTTTACTGAAGTGTAAACTAAGACATCATTTGTTGGTGCGTGTGTGTGTGTGTGTGTGTGTGCATATGAACTGAAAACAAGATTTTGAAGACATTTTTGCGTAGATATGCTTACAGCAGCATTTGAGATAGCTATTTGGAAGTAATCCAAAGATTGACTAAGATGAATGAACAAAATGTGATATATACAATGAAATATGGTTCATCCATAAAAAGGAAGGAAATCTTTTCATGCTATACCACATGAACCTGAGGACATTATGGTGATACAAGCCAGTCACAAAAGGAAATATATTGTGTGGTTCTACTTATATGAGATATTTTTTGTAATGAAATTTATACAATCAGAAAGTAAAATGGTGGCCTCCATCAGAGGGAGAAGTGTGGGGAGTTGCTTAATATAGTTTCAGTTTTGCAGGGTGAAAAAGTTCTAGAGTGAGATCGTAGAAAAATGTGAATTTATTTAACACTACTGAATTGTACAATTAAAACTAGTATTATACAATTTGATCACTTAAGATAGTAGATTTTAACATGCCTAATCCAGAAAAAAACCCATAGACTGAAAATAAAGGGATGGAAAACAATTCTCTACGCAACAGGAAACTGAAAAAAAGCAGGAGTGGCTATCTTGTTTGCAGATAAAATAGATTTCAAACCCAAACTGATTAAGAGAGACAAAGAAGGTCACTATATTCTCATACAGGGAAAAATCCAGGAGAAAGAAATGACAATCATAAATATTTATGCACCAAACTCTAATGCACCCAACTATATAAAACAAATATTAATGGACATGAAAACCCAGATAACTGCTAATACAATAGTAGTAGGGGCTTTAATACTCTACTGTCACAAATTGACAGATAGACTGGACAAAGAAACAATAAGGAAATACTTGAGCTAAACAAAACTTTTGAACAAATGGACTAAATAGGTGCCTACAAAATATTTCATCCTACAAGTCAGAATATATGTTCTTCTCAGCTGCTCATGGATCATTCTCCAAAACAGATCACGTCCTAGTTCATAGAACAGGTTTAAGTAAATGCAAAGGAACTGAAGTTATCTGCTGCCTACTATGAGAGCATAGTGCCTTAAAACTGGAGCTAAACAGCAAAAGAGATTCCAATAGCCTCACGAACACATGGAAATTGAACAACACTCTGTTAGTCAAACAATGGGCCAAGAAGAAATTAAAGAAGTTAAACAGTTTCTACAAATAAATGATAACCCCAGTACAACATACAGGAACTTATGGGACACAATGAAAGCAATTCTATGAGGGAAATTCATAGTAGTGAATGCCTACACCCAGAAAATAGAGCAAACTCAAACAATCTAATGCTGAACCTCAAACTTAAAAAAAGAGCAAGACAAACCCAAAGCTCATGCAAGGGAGGAAATTATAAGCATCAGCAGAAATTAATGCAATGGAGACAAAAAGAACGATACAAAGGATCAATGAATAGAAGAATTGGTTCTTTGAAAGGATAAATAAAATTGACAGACTCTTAGCCAACCTTATCAAACAAAGGAAGGAAAAGACTCCAATCCATGCTATTAGGAATGAAAATGGGGAAATCACCACAGATCCAGAGGAAGTCGAAAGGACAATAAAGCCATAATTTGAAAATTTATACTAAAAAAAATGAAAAATATAGAATGGCTAAATTCCTAGACACATATGAACTTCCAAAGCTGAAAAAAGAGGATATAAAAATGTTAAAAAACCTGATATCAATCTGTGAAATTGAAAATGTAATAAAAAAACTTACCAACAAAGAAAAGCCCTGGCCCTGATGCCTTCACTGCTGAATTCTACAAAACTTTTAAAGAAGAGTTAACGCCACTGCTTCTCAAGCTCTTTAATGAAATCAAAAGGGAAGCAGTACTACCAAATTCATTCTTAGAAGCAACCATTACTTTGATTGCAAAAGCAGAGAAAGTCCCAACCAAAAAAGAAAACTACAGGCCAATCTCCCTAATGAACATTGATGCAAAAATCTCCAACAAAATATTGGCAAACAGAATACAGAGAGTTATCAAGAAAAATCATACAACCTGATCAAGTTGGATTTATCCCAGGGATGCAAGACTGGTTTAACATCCATAAATTGATAAATATAAAACACTATCTTAACAGACTCAAGGACAAAAACCATATGGTCATCTCAATAGATGCAGAAAAAGCATTTGACAAAACCCAACATGCACTGATGATCAAAACCCTACAGAGAATCAGAATAGATGGACTTCATTTCAAACTAATACAAGCCATTTACAAGAAACCAATAGCCAGCATGATGCAAAATGGACAAAAACTTACATCTTTTACAGTAAGATCAGGAATGAGACAAAGATGTCTGCTGTCACCACTCTTTTTTTTTTTTTTTTTTGAGACAGGGTCTCACTTTGTAGTTTGGGCTGGCACTGAGCTCACTATGTAGCCCAGGCAAGCTTCGAACTCAGCAATCCTCCTGTCTCTGCCTCCCGAGTGCTGGGATTACAGGCATGAGCCACCACACCCAGCCTGTCGGCACTCTTATTCAATATAGTGCTGGAAACATTAGCCACAGCAATCAGGCATGACAAAGAAATAAAAGGAATAAAGATAGCAGAGGAAGAAGCTAAACTGTCATTATTCGCCAGTGATATGATTCTCTACATAGAGGATCCTAAAAACTCAACCAAAAGACTGCTAGACTTAATTGCCAAGTTTAGTAGTGTGGCTGGATACAAGGTCAATGCTCAAAAATCAACAGCCTTTGTCTATACAAACAACAGGCTCACTGAAAGAGAAATTGGGGAATCATTCCCTTTTACAATGGCATCTAAAAAAATGAAATATTTAGGAATCAATCTAACAAAGGAGGTGAAAGACCTCTACTCTGAAAACTACAGGACTCTGAAAAAGGACACAGAAGAGGATATCAGACAATGGAAAGACATCCCTTCTTCCTGGGTAGGGAGAACCAACATTGTCAAATGGCTATACTCTCACAACTACTATACAGATTCAATGCAATTCTGATTGAAATCCCAACACCATACTTCACAGAGCTAGAGAAAATAATCCAAAACTTCATCTGGAACCACAAGAGACCTAGAACAGAAAAAGCAATTCTAAGCAACCAGGACATAGCAGGGGGTATTATGATCCCCAACTTAAAACTGTATTATAAAGCCACTGTGATAAAACTGCATGGTACTGGCAAAGTAACAGACCCAAGAACCACTGGAATAGACCACAAGATGCAGAAACAACTCCAGATATACTAGGCCACCTTATCTTTGACAAAGGAGCCAAACATCCTCAATGGAGGAAAAACAGCCTCTTTAACAAATGGTGCTGGAAAAACTGGGCTTTAACCTGCCAAAAACTAAAGCTAGACTTACTTCTTTCACCATGTACTAAACTAAAATCACAATGGATTCGAGACTTAAACATTAAAACAGAAACAATAAACCTGCTGCAAAACAGGTTAGTTGGAACTCTTGGAGACATTGGCTTAGGCAGAGACTTTATGGACAAAACCTTTATAGCATGAGATCTAGCAGAAGGAATCAACAAATGGGATCTCATCCTACTAAAAAGCTTCTACACAGCAAAAGAAACCACTGGCACAGCTAAAAGACAACCAACAACATGGGAAAAAAAATCTTTACTAGCTGTTTCTCAAAGGGCTACTATCTAGAATATATAAAGAACTTAAACAAATCAGTCCCAAGTTTAAAGACCCAATTCAAAAATAGGCATCTGAAGTGAACACAAACTTCTTAGAGGAAGAAGTAAAAGCAGCTAGGAAGTATATGAAAAAAATGTTCAACATCACTGGTTGTTCGAGAGATGCAGGTGAAAACACCACTGAGATTTCATCTCATTCCACAAAGGATGGCTGCTATTGCAAAATTAACCAGCAATAAATGCTGGCGAGGTTGCTAGGAGAAAGAAATTCTTCTCCACTGTTGGTGGAATTGTAGACTTATGCAACCACTGTGGAGATTCCTCAGAAAAGTAGGAGTACAGATCCCATTTGACCCTGCTAGGAATATACTTGAAGGAATTAAAAGAATCACATCATAAAGACATATATGCACCCATGTTCATAGCAGCTCAGTTTGTGATAGCCCAATCTTGGAAACAACTCAGATGCCCATCAAATGGACACTGGTTAAAGAAGATGTGTTATTTTTTTAAAATATAAAATGGAGTATTTCTCTGCCATAAAGAACAAGTTTCAGTCATGTGCAAATGGACACACCTTGAGGACACACTAATAAGTGAAATAAATAGGTCACAGATATGTAAATACCATATCTTTTCCCTGGTATGAGAACCTGTAGATGTAAAAGAGTTCTAGAATGTCTGATAGATTTTGTGAAATAGGAAATATTCAAAGGGAATGTGGTAGGGGAAAGTAATGAGGAGAAAGAATAAATATGATTTGAAAAGAGAAAGAACATGTATATAGGGGGTGGGGGGTTGTAATTAACTCGTATCATATACTGGTACAAATTCCCCAATGTTGAGTGTGATTGTGAGCTGTATATAAAAATGGACCAATAAAGAATTCAGTTTAAAAAAAGATAGTAGATTTTGTATATGTATTAGGCTTTTTACCACAAAAAAAAATTTTAAAGGAAGTGGGTTGTTGCAAATGGCCCTGTTTGCCTGATAATCTGTTTTTTGGATATAATAAAGGGGAGCTTTTCATAAGGAGAACAGATGTAATGGTATCATACCATAAGATGTTATAAATTCTGAGTTTTGGGTGAAGAAGAGTTTGATCTCTGTGCTGAGAGTAGGATAAATAGCTCACTATGGATGTAATACCGATTTCTATCCTTAAAGAGTTTGGAGTTTAGCCCTGCAGGCTTAAACTGATTTTATCTCTGGACCCAGTCCTTGGGCCTGCATTATGGATCACGGATCATGCTGAAGTGGCTGTGCCCCTGGGAGTGCTGAGGGCCAGCACAGAGAGCCCCGGATGCCTGGAATGGAGCCTCCTCTGAAGGCCTCAATAGCAGGCTGTCTGGTGGCTGCCTTCCACCCACAGTTACTGTTAGGTTTAGAGACAGCTGTTAATAGCTTTTCTTCAAGCAGAGTGGTCATTTACTTCGGTTTCCAAATCTTCTTTAGGCCAGTACAGACAACAGTAACTTCAACTTGTCTTTTTAAATGATGCATTCAAAGACCATACTTATCCCACAAAAAGGACAGATTAGCAGCCATCACAATGTTGTAACTTAGCCCTTCTACAAATCCTGCACTGGACTAAGCAACTTGCCTATCTAAACTACTTTCTAATAAGCCAAATATTGTTCTCATTTTCAATGATAGCTCAAGAAATTAACTTCGTTCAAGGCCAACCCAACTAGCACAAGAGGGTTAGGATTCAAACAGGTCTGCCATACACTTAAGCCTCCACTCTATGCCCCCTCTAAACAGAGTTAAATTTTCATTTAAAATACAATGACTGCTAGTCCAGTCATTGTATTTTAAATGAAAGGTAAATGCTCTTTTAATTTACTCATTTAATAAAGAGCAAATGGCCCAAAGCAGTATTGCTTTTTTGCTTATTCTTTCTCCAGGAAATTGTTGGTAATCAGATAATCTATTTTTTAGATATAATAAAGATTAGTACATATGTTTTCCATTCAAGTTCACTATCCTTTTTTTTTTTTTCTTCCAGTATTGGGGATTAAACCCTTGTGCATCCAAGGTTGGCATGGTACCACTTGAGCTAAATCCCCAGCTTTTTTTTTTTTTTTTTTTTGAGACAGGGTCTTGCTTTGTAGTTCAGGCTGACCCTGAGCTCACTAGTGGCCCAGGCAAGCCTCAAAGTCAGCAAACCTCCTGCTTCTGCCTCCCTAGTGCTGGGATTATAAGTGTGAGCCACCACTCCCTGCACTGTGGTATGTGGTATTGATTGTTCATTGGTGTGAGTCACCAAACCCAGTATTGTTGTACATGGTTACTGGGGATCGAACCAGGGACCTTGCACTTGCTAGCAGCCGCTGGAACCACTGAGCTAAATCTCCAGCCCTCACCATCATTTTTTCCACAGTCAAAAATCTAACAGTCTAAAAAAAATCTAATAGTCTTAAAAAACTAATAGTTTTCACCACACAGTTCATTTAACTATTAAACTAACAAGCACTTGAATTCCCAAATTGTTAAATTGGAATTTCAAAACTACTACTAAATTATTAGCAAATAAGAGAAAAAGTAATTTATTTTTTTAAAATGCACATATTTTCACCTTACATTTCTCATAATGGGAAAGATAATGCAATATTCACTTTTATACATCACCTAAGAAGAAATTCCTAGTTTAGAATATGTAGGCTATTCACTACAGTCTGTACTTTTAAAACTTTCACTATTTCTTTAATACTAAAAATAAAAAAGTACACATTTGTTTTCACTTTTTAAGAATGAGAGAGACTGGACCTCAGGTGTGTGTTGTAGAGAGAAGGGACGGCCAGCGGTTCCCGGAAGGTGTGGTGATTCTGGATTCGGTTTAGAAGTTGCTGGGCCACAGGTTTGAATTCTCTTTCCCAGTGAAGTCTGTGATAGCTTTTTAGATCTTGGTCAAAACTGTTATCCAGTGCTAGTTCCTCATCTGTATCAGAAAAATTAAAATGAGAATGAGTATGTGGAAGTGTAACCCTATCGAACAGATTAATTGTTGATGACACAGGTAAAACTCATTCTGGGGTAGCTTTAGCACCAACATGACACAAGATAGGCTTTGGAGATTAAAAAGGATGTTAGCTTTTTTTTTGGGGGGGGGTGCTCCTTTATGTTGCTCAGGACGGTCTTGAACTCTTCCTGTTTCAGTCTCCTAAGCAGCTAAGACTACAGGTACAAGCCATTGCCCCAAGTGAAAAACACTTTTTAAAATAGTTCTTTACTCTCTCTGCAAATATTTAAAACACATATATTTTAGTCTCTTAATAATTTTCTTTTTAAAAAATCCTAAACTGAACTCTTTTAGTCTGTTTTTTACCTAAAAATTTGCATCTAAAATTCAGATTATAACTTTTCAGAATAAACAAAGCATTAGTATGTTACTTACATACACATTAGGAAACTTATTCACTTAAATGATTGACAGACATAAAATGAGTGAGGAAATCCTTTGGGAAAGTTGGCCACTTGAATTTGATGCTTTACTAACGGGCTAGCAAGAGCAAAGGCCTGAGTTGGAGCCCAGCACTGCAAAAGCAAATGAATAGACCTTACTGAAAATAAGAATTCTGTTGGCCTTAAAGCAGCAGGGATGTACTTCTTGAAAAAGATGGCCCACACTCTCTCCAGTGACTGACCAGTGGGGAACTTTGAGAATTCCAAGGAGTGTTAAAGTCTCAAGCAAGTCCACAGATAATGCAAAATATAAAAGTAAAAAAAAATCACACATAAAAAAATACAAAATTGCAAATGTAAAGTCATTCTCGATGCACGGACACCCTGAATTCCATGAACACCACAGGTATATCCAGCCCAAGTGGGGAGAGCAACGGCCTGCGAAGTTTCTGAGCCGATTAGTCACATTTTTACCTGCATATATTGGGCCTCACCACACACTCCATGTGACAGACTTGAGGAAAGGGCACTGGCTTGCCCGGCAGAATATCAGCTCTACCACTTCTGAGGTCTGTGGCCTGAGGCTGACTCCTTCAGTGGCAACCACTAAATCCCAAAAGGACCGCAAGTGTTGCTGCTTACATCATTTGCAAACATTTTTCACTACTGTTTACATCGGATTTGATACACTGAATGTGTGTGTATGTTCTGCATGTACTTTGGCAGTAAAGATATGACTGTCACCACCCGGTATAAGATAAGGGAGCATCCAATCCCAGTGTGTACCTTGCCTTCTCCCCCGCAGCCGAGCCGACAGCTATGCACCTTGGAGATAAGTTCCAGGCAGACACAACACTTCAGCAGTGTTCCCCACGGAGAGGCTGGAAGCAGAGCGGGCTCTCTCTGCCCACAAGATAACCAGGGCCTCGAGGGAGAAAGAACCCAGCGTGTGCCTGCAGTCTGCACAGCCCTCCCTCCTCGGCTCCTCCAGGACTGCTAGATTTTGAGACTTCAGATTTCTCAGTCATCTTCCTGTTCACTTCTTTCTAGATCTGCCGAATTTGAACTTTGGTCAAGAAAGGAATCCTTTTGTTTTACACCTTTCTTTTCCAAGCTGTTTAAGCAGACCCTTCCTCTGTCCAGGGCTCTGGATGCATTTGGTAATTTTTTCAAATACGTCACAATAAAATGACAAGATGTAACATATTCTGATATTTTCTTTTCTTTTAAGGATTGAACCCAGGGTCTTCACACTGAGCTACATCCCTAGACCTTGTCAATTTTAGATTTTGACAGGGTCTTGCCAAGTTGCCAAGCCTGGGCTTGCTGGGATTATAGCCATGAGCTATCATACTTGATAAATTATTTCACTTTTTAAAAAGCTGTTGGAGCCAAGCGTGGTAGTACATACTTATAACCCCAGCACTCAGGAGACAGGCAGAAGGACTGCCATGAGTTAGTTCAAGGCAGGCAAGGGCTACATAATGAGACCCTGTCTCAACAATTACAAACAACTAACCCGACTTCATGACCCACAGTGTGAAAAGGATCAATTTAAACAATCATTCTTAAACTTTCTTAGTGCATTGCATACTTTCAAATGCTAATATTTGAGCACCAAACCAGGTGCCACACACCCATAATCCCAGCACCCACTAAACAGACAGGTGAATCCTTTTGAATTAGAGGCAGCCTGGGCTACAAAGTGAGTTCAAGGCCAGCCTGAACTACATAGCAAGATGTTATCTCAAAAAAAAAAAACAAAGCAGGCAAAAAAATATTACAATTTGAAATAAAGGTATTAGAAAATGTTAAAAGACTCAGAACAGGGCCGGAGATTTAGCTCAGTGGTTCTGGTGCCTGCCTTGCAAGCGCAAGGTCCTGAGTTCGATCCCGGTAACCACATACAATGCTGGGCGTGGTGACTCACGTCCACCAGCCATCAACACCACATACCACAGTGCCGGGTGTGGTGGCTCACGCCTGTCATCCCAGCACTCGGGAGGTAGAGACAGGAGAATTGCTGAGTTCGAGGCTTGCCTGGGCTATATAGTGAGAGCCAGGGCCAGCCTGAACTACAAAGTGAGACCCTGTCTCAAAAAAAAGAAAAAAAAAAAAAAGAACAATAAATCTACCAATGATGATGATAACCCAATCATCACCCCACTTCACATGCACTCCAGCACCCGGCACTAGTTCCTGGCTTGTTGGGTAGGGGGATGCGAGGCAGCCTTGGCCTCCTCTGCTGAGCCAGAGTCTTCACCTGTCCCGGAAGCTCTGAGTGGCAGAAGCCTGACGGGTGATCTGCAGCTGGAACACTAGGCCCATCTGCGCTTATCACAGAGCCCGAGGGCCGCATTGCACACCGGACGGCAAGCACACAATAAGCCCAGTATTCTTCACAGGCTCACGGCGACTAGAGTGCCAGGTGCTCCTGCTGAAAACTTCCAGGTAAACACATCAATCAACAAGTTTATAAGCAGCAGCTGTGGTATACCAGAAAGTTTTAGTGTTCTTTTCAAGCCTCTTTCCAGAAAGACTCAACTATGTTCCGAATCATTACTTCCTCCCTTTTTCCCTAGTCGCCCTACAAGAAAAAGTTAGGGGAGTTTTATTACTATATGAACTGCCTTGTTATTATTTCCAAAAACAGCCCTCAATTCTTCAACTTGGCCCGCTCATTTAATAACTCATCCTGTTTTCAAAACTCATCCTGTTTTGAAAAATAATCGAAAATCAAGTACATCATTACCTCTGCATGCCCATTTCACTCACAGCAGGCCGGCTGACAGATCCAACCACGGCCCTGTCAGAAGTAAGGGTCAAAGTGCCCAAAGCAGTGAAGAAGCCCAGAAGCAGTGCAGACCACAGAGCCCACAGGTCCTGTCCTCAGAACTTCATCGTGTGAGAAAGCATCCCACGTCAAACAGTGACATGGCTCCCTGACCAAACTCTGTTTATTCTGTTATCTCGGCCACAGGGTCCGTCTATGGTGGC
This sequence comes from Thryonomys swinderianus, assembly GCA_004025085.1. Taxonomy (NCBI): domain Eukaryota; kingdom Metazoa; phylum Chordata; class Mammalia; order Rodentia; family Thryonomyidae; genus Thryonomys; species Thryonomys swinderianus. The sequence continues at coordinate 21,313 of PVIC010005744.1, forward strand.
GGCTGGGGTGTACCACGTGACAGAACAGCAGAGAAAGCCAGGCTCGCTGCTGATGAAGAGTCCTGGCTCTGATATAGTGTGTCCACAGGCATGTCATCCAACCCTTCTACACTGACCTTCCTCACTGTCACTAGCTAATAACTGCAAACTTTGTGACAAGAGAACGAATATGTTTTTAAAATTATAAGACACTAGTAGGCAAGGGTGTAGCTCAGTGGTAGAGCACTTGCCTAACACACAAAGGCCCCAGAACCACACAACACACACATAACAACTCCCAAGCAAAGGCGTACAGTGCTGTTACGATAAAGGTGACACTACTGTTAGCTAATCTATAAGCATTTATCAAGCATACCTACTTGGTATGAGGCGATGTTTTTTTTTTTTTTCCCTGAAATGGCTGACTTAGAAAGAGGAAGATAAAATGTATAAAACATTAACATAGAAGTCACACAAGTCACGATTATATAATTGCTCTATGATAAGTCGAGGTTTTCTGATGAGCACAGCTATGGTCAGGAGCTATGAAAAGGGCCGGCCGGGAGAGAACACTTATACAGCGGGCAGGGCAGGGGACTCTGGCTGTATAAGACACTAGTAGGCAAGAGCTGAGGCTGGAATGAGAGCAACAGACCCAGCACGGTGAAGCTGGTGAAGCGCCTCCCGGGCACACTGCCCCAGCTCTGAAGCCACTGGCCCTGCTGCCTTCTGGGTGGTCCTGGGCAGTGTGGCCCCACTCTCCTGGTTACATACGGTGGAGGTAAGAAAGGAAGCCACAGGCAGCCTGTCGGTCATGGAGGCTGCCGCCACCTACACACCAAGCCTTAGGCCACAGGAAGGCGACTCACTGAGCCAGTCACACCTTCCTCCTGAAAGGGAGACAGAAAAGTGCCAGCAACAGAGGAGACACAGACACACACCGAACGCAGCACACGGAAGCTCCGAGGGAGCAGAACCATGAGCAGGCAGGAGCCTGGAGGAAGCAAAGGGAAAGAAAGAGAAAGAGAGAACTTCCTCCGCCGCTGCAGAGCCCAGGGTGGGTCAGGATGGAGCCGCCGAGGTTCCCCCGAGAGCCCTCAGCCCTGCGGCCCAGCTTCCCAGCTTCCTTCACTAGCTAGCCACAGCCAGGGCTTCCCACCTCACTGCATGTCGAACTCACCTGAGGAAGTTTTCGAACATGGGTTCTCGGTCTCACCCTGGAGCTCCTGAAGCAGAGCCCGCAGGACGGGCCACGCCCTGTGTTTTCCTTCATCCCACAGCTGCTTTCGATGCTCTGCCCGCAGAGAGGATTAGAGGAGCGAGGGAGGCAGCTCGTGGTGGAGTGCTCGCTGAGCACGCACGAGGCCGTGGGGCTCATCCCCAGCACCAAACAAATAAAAGAAAGAAGAACTTGAAGAACTGAGTCAGGCAAGTGAGGTGTGGCCCTCGGCTTCCCAAACAGGCTTCCTGAGAGAGCCTTAGTGGACTGTGAACCTCAATCCATCATTTTTTCCCTTGCTTTGTATTTTAAGCACACACACAAAATTGTATTTACTGGGAAAAAAGCCAATTTCACAACCGCCTGCCACACCTGAGCTTTTCCAGTAGCTCCTGGTCTCAGCTCCTGCTCAGTAACACGCTGTCACAACACAGCTCACAAGCACTCCAGGCGCCTCTTGAGCCCTTGCTGGGTCCCAGGGCGAACATGAAGCTCTCTGTACAAATACATTCACTTCTCATCCCAACACCTAGGCAGGTAGATATTAACTAGCCCTACCTTAGAGGTGATAAAATAGAAATTCCAGGCAGGTTAAGCCCAAGGTTTAAAAACTTGCAAGCGAAAGCAAGGACCTAAACTTAACAATTATCCACCTTCTTGTTCTTCCCATTATGCTCTTGAGATGCTTGACCCTTGCCACTGACTCCCCAGGGTGAGATCCCTTTGTCCAAATCATACCACCAAGTGGAGGCAGGAGGATTTGAACCCAGGACTTTGGAGTCACTGCACCTTTTGTCAGAGCTTTGCCAATCAGTGGCTGGGCAATGGTGGGTATGCCTCCTGTGTGTGGGGAAAAGAGTACTGAAAACACTCAACTTGTATACTGACACAAATCATTGTTTTTAGAGATAAACCAGGACAAAAAATTTATCCTCAAAACAGAAAAAATAAACATAGGAAGTAATCTTTAGTGTGTACAACTTTAGATTCTACCTTTTAAGAACGTAGACTTCACTGTGATGGAAATAGTTCTTCGATCTCTTCCCTGTGTAACACTGCTAACTAAAATGTAGAGATCCATTTAAAGGCATAACTTAAAACACACTATCCTTATAAAGTTTATTGAATAATAGAAAAAAACCCAAAAAGACCAAAAAATAAACTAGCCTTCAGTCATATTTTCTCAGTTCCCACAGTGTCAAAACACTTTTAAACAACAGAGTTATGTGGAATTTGTGATTATGCAGCCTATGGAAAGGTGGAAAAAGAAAGTGTATAGAAAGAGAACAAAAAGTCATTAAAACAATCATGACTGCATTGAAGGGGTTAAAAGTCCTGTCCCTACTATTGGCAACACTCAGTTTCTCCTAGACTCCCACGTTATAATACATGTTAACATCTCTCACTGTTTATAGAAAAACAGTTACCAAACACACACTGGTCTTAAAAAACCATTTTTCTTGGGCCGGAGGGTTAGCTCAGTGGTTCCGGCGCCTTCCTTGCAAGCGCAAGGACCTGAGTTCGATCCCTGGTTACCACATATAATGCTGGGCGTGGAGACTCACGCCCACCAGCAATCAACACCGCATACCACAATGCCGGACGTGGTGGCTCACGCCTGTCATCCCAGCACTCGGGAGGCAGAGACAGGAGGATTGCTGAGTTTACAGTGGCTTGCCTGGGCACCATAGTGAGCTCAGGGCCAGCCTGAACTACAATGTGAGACCCTGTCTCAAAAAAAAAACAAAAAAAACATTTTTCTTATCCTGCATTGATGAAACTCACAGAGTCGCTTACCCAAAAATGATGACAGGAGGACTAAGAGTGTGTTGGCGTCTTCATCTCCAAAACATGCTGAGGTGTTTGTGGTATTTTCGCTGAAGTTCCATAACGTTTTGCAAACCAAGCAGGCCAGCTGCCAATCTGTAGGCCCCAAATCTCTTAAACAATCCACCAACCTAAGTTTTAAAAGTCAAATTGAGAAGTCAGAGTCTGCCTTTAACTTTTTAGTATGTTTAGCATGATTATCCTGTGATACTTAATGTGTATCCTATACGATTCAATGGTCATTTAAAATAATTTGATATCTGCAAATTTAAGTGGCTGCCAGGTAACAATAATTCACTTGTGGATGATTTTAAGCTTCTACTGGAGTCCAGATTCCTGCTTTATTCCCAGCCCGGGGGATTTGGAATGTTGAAATACCTCTGTCCCCAGAAATGGGAGAGGCTTAGGCTCCTGGGAAGCTGTGTCCTGTGAATCCTGACTCAGGGCTCCATGCCCGGACACTTTTTTTTTTGTTTGTTTTTTGAGACAGGGTCTCGCTTTGTAGTTCAGGCTGGCCCTGAGCTCACTATGTAGCCCAGGCAAGCCTGGAACTCAGCAATCCTCCTGTCTCTGCCTCCCAAATTCTGGGATGACAGGCATGAGCCACCACACCCAGCCCGGACACTTACTTTTTAATGCCACCTCCCTCCTTTAGGACAACGCGCTTGTCTCGATCCACAGTGAGATTCAGGAGAACACCACAGGCAGAAAAGCAGAGATCCTGGTGCTTAGCATCCAGCAGTGCAATCAGGAACTTGTGTACTGGAGGGCAGAGAACATGGCAAGCTTCAGGCTCACAGCTGCGTCTGATTCCAGAAACGGCACAGCGGAAGTGGGAGGGCGTGGCTTGCAACACCTGAAACTTGTCAGGACCCTTAAGTCATTTTTCCTAAACCTGTACCCACTTCCCAGCAATGGGCTCCCCAAGGCTTACTGCTCCCAGAGCCTGCTCCCCTGCTCCCCTGCTCCCCTGCTCCCCTGCTCCCAGGTCCCCTGCTCTAACTGACCCAGGCAAGCTCCCGCCCCAGGGCAGCAGCAGAGTTCTTGCTGGTGGAAAGGGAGCCTAGGGAACGTGTGCCTCTAACTTGAGTTGTTCTCAAGGGCCTTTGAGAACCTCCAGGAGCAACTATAAATGCACAGAGTAGGGGGGGAAAGTCTGCTTCTGATGAGCTCTTCCCTGAGGCTGCCCACGGCCTGGGTGAGAGGCTCAGACTGCAGGGCCTCCAGTATCCATCTGTAAGGAAATGGAATCTCTCTCCCTCTCCCTCTCCCTCTCTCCCTGTCTCCCTCTCTCCCTCTCCCTCTCTCCCTCTCTCTCTCTGCCTCTCTCCCTCCCTGCTTGCTATGCACCCAAGAGGGGCCACCCTGTCCGGCCTCAGCTCTGCTGCCTGGCAGTGTGCCCCTCCAGAAGAATGCACACCCCACGGTAACAGTTCTGTCCGGGGCAGCAAGATGGTGCGTGGCAGTTTGCTGTGCTTTATAGCTGCACCATCGAAATTTCCTGTACTGAACACAGATAATTAAGTTTTAAAAATTATTCTTAACATGAAATATGTGAGACATACAGGGCATGGTTAGTATAAATACTTGTAGCTGTCACCCACCAGCACAGGAAACAGAGGAGTATGTTCAAAACAGCGTGTCGTATATACAAATATATGCAGTTTGTCAATTAAAATAAAACATTGCAGATCCAATTTATGTCTTTGGACATCCCTTCCTCTCCAAAGGTAAATTCTATTTTAAATATGGAGTTTATCAGTGGTTCCGGAGCCTGCCTTGCAAGCGCAAGGCCCTGAGTTCAATGCCCGGTAACCCCATACAATGCTGGGCGTGGAGACTCACACCCACCAGCAATCAATACCACATACCACAGTGCCGTGCGTGGTGGCTCACACCTGTCATCCCAGCACTCGGGAGGCAGAGACAGGAGGATTGCTGAGTTCCAGGCTTGCCTGGGCTACATAGTGAGCTCAGGGCCAGCCTGAACTACAAAGTGAGACCCTGTCTCAAAAAAAAAAAAAAAGTGGAGTTTATCATTTCTATAGAAATGATATATTACATAAGCAATAGCCCAAGACAGTTTTGTTTATTTTACATTATTGGAGATTGAATCCAGTGTCTTCAATGAGGTATATCCCCAACTCAGTGTACATATTTATATTATGTATGTATTTATTTTGAGGCAGTATCTTAAACTGCCTAGGCTGGACTCCAACTCACGATTCTCCTGCCTCAGCCTCCAAGATCATAGGCATGCCCCACTGTGCCTGGCTCAGGTACAGTTTCACATGTTTTTAATCTTATACTGGTGGCACTATTCTCTACATCTCCTACTACATTGTTAGCTTTTTTTTTTTTTTTTTTTTGAGACAGGGTCTCGCTTTTGTAGTTCAGGCTGGCCCTGAGCTCACTATATAGCCTAGGCAAACCTGGAACTCAGCAATCCTCCTGTCTCTGCCTCCCTAGTGCTGGGATGACAGGCGTGAGCCACCACACCCGGCACTGCGGTATGTGGTATTGATGGCTGGTGGTCGTGAGTCACCACGCCTAGCATTGTATGTGGTTACTGGGATTGAACTCAGGACCTTGCGCTTGCGAGGCAGGCGCTGGAACCACGGAGCTAAATCTCCGGCCTAATTGTTAGCTTTTTTAGTACCTACATTGTGTGTTTTAGTTTGATGCATGTTGACACATGAATATCTAAGTCATTTATTAATTGCTATAAAACAGTGATGGCAAACCTTTTAGAGATGAGTGCCAAACTGCAACCCGAAACCACCAATTATTTATCACAAAGTGCCAACAGTGTAGTTGAATACTTTAGAGAACTCATCTTTTATATCAAAAGAAAAACTCAGTAGCACATGTGACACGCTGTTGGTTACCCTTGACTGCTGTACAGTACGTGTTACATGCAGCTATTCTCTAGATGGACACTTAGGTTGTTTTACGTTTTGAAATTTCAAGCAAAATGGAAAAGACACTGTAGCACAAGCAGGGAAATGTCTGTTGATCCCATTCCTGGGGCAGAAACGCTGTTTGTCTCCCTGAAGCACGTACCGCTCTCTCCCATCAGTCAGCAGCCACTGGTGAGGGAGCTAAGTCCCCTCACTGCCTAGGTCCGCCTCCTTCAGGGCAGGGCGCTACCTCTCCCGAAGCACAAACAAGTTTCAGGTTATGATCGTCTAAGCTCCGGAGCCACTTAGCTGATTATTGGGAAGAAGAACATGTTTATAAACTTAAGAGCCATTAACTCACCATTATTCTGCACGATGAAATTGCAGATGTCGTGGTCCTGAGAGAGATTCCCCAAAACACGCACAGCCTCTAAGATTCCATCCATATTTTTACTCATCAGAAGTTTTAAGAGCACTGGATTTGGTGAGAATTTCGGTTGAATTTTAATTTAAAGGCAAACCACCCTCGTGCTAGACCCTGATAAAAATATAAAATCAGGCTAGGGATGTAAGTCAGTGGGAGAGCCCTTGCCTAGCTAGCAAGAGCAAGACCCTGGGTTCAAATCCCTCACATGGCAAAAATAAATAAATATAAATTAAATGATAACAAAATGTAAACTACAGAGCACTTCAGCAAGAGCTAATAAACTGAATGTTCCCATTTTCTAATCTCTTAAAATCAGATCATGCTCTAAGACATTTGTGACAGAGGTGCAAAACCAGGAATGCCTGTACTTTTGCAGCTAGCTAATTACATAACAACCTCAACCCCACCCCTGAACCTTACGTTCAGCAATATAGAGTCTTTTGTCTTGGATCACAGAATCCTTCACTTGGTAGAAAGATAAATTGTTGATAGTTGCTGTAGTATTGATCACCAGCTGCTCGCAGTCTTCCAGTGACTTGGATTCTAGGAGGAAGTCAGGGGAGGGAGTCAGAGGTGCACGGCAGGGGAGGCAACAGCGCGGTACGCGCAGCAGCAGCAGCGGCAGTGCTGTGGAGGTGCTGTTTGCGCCTCTACTTCCCCATGACGTTTCCTGCAAGGAAATACCACCAAACCACTCCCAGCCAGGGCAGGCAGGACACTACCCGCTGTCCCCACAGCCTGTGAATCTACAAGAGTCAGTCCAGTCTACGCCCTGTGCTTGAGGAAGAAAGGAAGCAAAGAGGTCCACACCCTTGAGCTGCTAGGGGGAATATTCTCCAAAAAGTTTGTTCTGTTCCAGCCGCATTCCCAGCACCTAGAACACTGCCTGGCACACAGTGTGTTGCGATAAACAGCTACTTAATGCAAGACTGATCGGACAAATGAGTGGACCGTCAGTTTAGCACGTAAGACCCCTAGTGATTTTGTCTCTGCTCCCACTCAATCTCCAGGCTCATCTCTGACCCTCTGGTCAGAATGCAGAGAACCATAAAGGGAGACAGTCTAGTTAGGAGCTTCCTGCAGGATTATAAACAATGACGTTGCTTAAGGGGTGACAGCAAGGAAGGGAGTGGACAGAAGGTACTTAGTGAAGCCCAGACTGGGGAGCGAGGGAGTGGTTGGCCCGTAGTTTCTGGCTTTCATAACTGAGTGATTGTTTCTATGGTTTGGATAAGTAGCCCAGAAGCCTGTGTGTTAAACGCTTGGTTCCCAGCCTGTGGGGCCTTTTTGTAGCAGGGAGGAGGTACTGAAGCCTTTGAGAGGTGGGCTACAATGTTTTGCCAGTAGGATGTGCACTTGGAGAGAACATGGGACCCAGGCTTCTCCTTTTCCCGCTTTTGCTTTCTGGCTTCCATGAGATGTTCCATTTCTGCCACGCATCCTGACCGTAATGTCCAGATCTGCAACAGACCCCATAACAACAAGGCCAGCTGCCCATGGACTGGAATCTCCAAAACTGTGAGCCCAAACCCACTCTTTTTTTTTGAGACAGGGTCTTGCTTTGTAGTTCAGGCTGGTCCTGAGCTCACTATAGAGCCCAGGCAAGCTGCCGCGAACTCAGCAATCCTCCTGTCCCTGCCTCCCGAGTGCTGAGATGACAGGCGTGAGCCACCATGCCCGGAATTGTGGTATGCGGTGTTGATTGTTGGTGGGTGTGAGTCTCCACGCCCAGCATTGTATGTGGTTACCGGGGATTGAACTCAGGACCTTGCGCTTGCGAGGCAGGCGCCGGAACCACTGAGCTAACCCTCTGGCCCCTCCACTCTTTCTTTTATAGACTGTCTCGGGCCGTGGAAAACTGACCAACGCAGATGACAACCGCACTCTCTGAATAGGGGATATGAAAAGAGGGAGAGAACTGTGCTGGCTCTTAAACGTTCTCATTCAGTGATTGGCCCTTTGGCCACCTTTCCTTTCCAAGAAAAAGAAGAGCCTTTTTTTAGTGCCGGGGATCAAACTCAGGGCCTTGGGCTGGCCAGGCTGGCATAGCACCACTGAGTTATATCCTAGGCCCAAGAACAGCCTTTTTATAACTTGCTATATTCAAAGGAAAACATAGCTACAGAAGACACGTCCTGGCCTTTTGCCAGTGTCTCTTGACCCACTGCCACCAACAGAGGGCCCGGGACATGGTGGACACTTCATGAGTACATGGAGAAACATAAAAGAAAGGAGGCTGGCTTACCTTCCTTCTGGACTAAACACATGGGAAGTAAATAAAGATCTGATCAAACATGGAGTCCAATGCAGGGGCTATCCTAGAGGGCCCAGGCTTTTGGGGAATCAAAGAAGGGACCTCAATTCTATCTGATGGACAAGAGGTAAAAGAAGTGAAATAGGACCCCGAGAAGTAATGTTTGAGAAGCCTGTTTTGACCTTGACTCTGGAGACCAAATCCTGGAAATTCCCCATAGGCTGTGTGACCTTGTTCTCAAGTTACTAAGTTTCCCTGGGCCTCTATTTCCTAGACTGCAGAGTAGCGAGGAGAATTCATCTGTTATAGAGTTGTCATGAAGTTTAAACCTGCTAATAGTCATCGGGGCCTAAAAGAGCAGCTGGTGCCTGGTGGGTCCTGAGCAGATGTTTGCCAGGTGAGTAGACCTGGCATTCTGCTTCCGAGGGCAGCTCAGCAGCACGTCTGACCCTTCCGCCTGGCGGGGTCTGAGGCTTGGTGGCTCCTGCACGCCAATCAGTGGTGCAGTGCTGGGGGATCTGGCTTTCCTCCTCCCTGCCAGGGGAACTAATGACTTGCCCTGAAAATGCAAGGCAGGTCCTAAGAGAGCCCATGTCCCACAGATGCCATGCCTGGCACTAGGCCAGCCCCTGGCCTCAGGGTCTCATGGCAATAAGCACTCGCTGCACTTGGCATGCATTTAACCCCAAAGGTTGATTACAGATCACAAGTCAAACACACTTACAAGTGTTTAAACCGATAACAATTACCTCTCTAAAAGAACGTCCACCTCCATCATCTGGCTGCCATTACAAAATACCGTAAACTGGGTGCCCTGAGTGTTTTTCTCACAGTTATGGACACTGCAAGTCCAGGGTCAGGGGCCAGCTTGGTCAGGGGTGGTGAGGGCTTTATCCTGGCTCGCAGACGGCTGCCTTCTCCCTGCGTCCTCACAGTCCAGACAGAGGGACACAACTCTGGTGTCTCTTGTCAAAAGGCACTGATCCTATCATGAGGGGCTCACCCCGCAACCTCATCTGAACCCAGTTACCTCCTGAAGGCTCCATCTCCGAGCACTGTAACAGTAGGACTTCAACTCGAGGCCTTGAGAGCACCATATGTCCCATTTTACAGCTAAGGACACTAAGGACTCAAGATTAACCGGCCTTCACACTGCCTGATTTCACAGAGCAGACACCGGAGCCCAGGGGGCACGGCCGCCGTCTCACACTCTCCACGGCACCCTGTTCTTCAAGGACTCTGTGCTCCCGAGCTCCCATCAGAGCTGGCTGGGGCTTACAGACGCTGCTCTCCAGAAGTGAGAAAGCTGAGCCCTTGCCTTAGATCAGTCAGCCTCTGTTGACTCACATATTCGGAATCTGGAATCTGGACCTGCCTTGAAGGCAGCAAATCTGAGTCTGGGAGTCAGTTCCTAAATATTTCTGATTTTTAAAACCCCTCTGAAGGAGGGGACTGGCAACTGGAGCTGGATCCCGGGGTGCAAGCAGCTCCTTTATGAGGGGAGCCAGGCCGGAGGGCGGGGAAAGGAGGCAAACCCAAGGGAAGCCTCTGCTGCGGGCTGTGAGAGCAGTCAGGCCGCGTGCGTGAGTGCTCAGCCCTGAGCCGCTCTGACCTTGGCTCAGCGGGCACAGCCAGACCCGTGGACAGGCCTCTTCTGGAGTCTGTCACAGCCCTGTGCTGGTCCCATGCTTGCCTTAAACTCCCTGTCAGAGGGGGTGGGAGCTCCGAGGCCCAGCATTCCTCTGTGGGAATCCGGTCGCCATTTCACACTGAGGCAGAGAAAACCAGATGAGAAGCAGAGACTAGGGAGGACGGGCTCAGAAATTCACGCTACCACTTGAGCCTTCACAGAAGGCTGTGAAGAGATGAGTGATTCTCTATCAAAGGTGACTTTTGCCCCCACAGAAGCTTTCTCAGAGATAAAATCCTTCAGAAGATAAAAGAGAGAAACATTGTCATGCACAGTGGTAACACGACAACTGTAGTCCTACCTACTCAAGGGGCTGAGGCAGGAGATTTTGAGTTCAAGGTCATCCTGGGAAACACAGTGAGACCTTGTCTCAACAACAACAAAGACATCTCCTTGCCCAAGCATTTGCCCAAAGCATGGTAGGCTAGAGAACCTTGACCAGTCATAGGCAAGCAGGTTTCTTCACTGTGAAGAAACTTCACTCCCTCCAATGGGAGGAGCCCTGACAGTGCCCAGCATTTCTTAATGAAGCATTTCTCAATGAAGGCCCTCCACACACATGTCAGGACCAGCCAGGGAGCACTTGCATAAGCAGAGTCCTGGGCCCCACACCCTACTTGATGAATCCAACCTCTCCTCAGAGAGGGCCAAGAATCTGAATTTGTAGTAAAGCTCGTGTGTGTGTGTGTGTGTGTGTGTGTGTGTGTGTGTCTTATGTGCAAGAAAGTTCAAGAGCCAGCAAATACAAGTTCCAATGGTCACTTAGGCCTAAAAAAAGAAAAGTAGTTATTTCTGGTTCCATAACCTTGAGGGTAACCTTGGACAGATCTCACATGGAAATCCCCCAAATGACCAAAGCACAGTACCACCCTCCCAGAGGACTTGGTGATGGTGGCAGGAGAAGGGACAGACCCAAAGACACCTAAGACCACAGCTAGGGGATCGGATAGGTTTGGCCCCTGCTTTAACCTGTTTATTTTGGGTCAAATCTGCTTCTTGGAACTTTTCTCCTGCCCAAAAGCATTATCTTCTTTTGAGTCAAAAGCAAGTTAGTCATTCTACATTTTAGCATACAGGCAGCTCATAAAATAGAACAGAGCATGGGCCAGAGATTTAGCTCGGTGGTTCCGGCGCCTGCCTCGCAAGTGCAAGGTCCTGAGTTCGATCCCGGTAACCACATAGAATGCTGGGTGTGGTGACTCATGCCTACCAGCAATCAATACCACATACCACAGTGCCAGGCGTGGTGGCTCACGCCTTATTCCCAGCACTTGGGAGGCAGAGACAGGAGGATTGCTGAGTTCGTGGCGGCTTGCCTGGGCTACATAGTGAGCTCAGGGCCAGCCTGAACTACAAAGCGAGACCCTGTCTCAAAAAAAAAAAAAATAACAGAACAGAGCAGGAATATCTCCACTCTACATGTGAGTATTTGCAACTGGGGGACAGCGAATCCTGCCTAGGTCTATTCTTTAACATCCTGTTCACTATCATGCACTCCTGGTCCAGATGTCTGTGGTCTGACTCTTCCAGGTAGATGAGAAGACTCATCTGCTACAGGCTCTACTTCTGTTATAGTTTGGATCAAAAAGTTCTTGTGCTCAGATGCAGGGCTTTTGCGAGATCATTGAACATGAGGGCACTAACAATCCACTGAGTAGTGCATGGCTGATGGGCTTATTAGGAGGTTGAACGTGGTTGGAGGAACTAGGTCACTGGTTGCATGACCCGGAAGGGTATATAGTGTCTCACCTCTGACTCTTTCTCTGCTTTGGTGCCATGAGGCAAGCAGCTTTTCTCCACCACTCCCTCCTGACCTGATTTTTCTGCCTTTTCATAGGCCTAAAGTCACTGGAGCCAGCTGACCATGGACTGAAACCTTGGATGGAAACTGTAAACTGAAATAAACCTTTCTTCCTTTAGGCTGTTATTTTCAGGCATTTTGAAACAACGTGTTTTCATCTTTGCAGGCTCAGTGCCTTCACTTGGCCAGGCTACAGTCAGGTCAGGTAAAGGGACTGGGTCTGGGACAGGTAAGAACCTCCAGTGGAGTCCAGTCCTCTGCTAGCTCCTCAGGATACCATGAGCAGTCTCAGGTCTCACACTCAGGGGCAGGGAAGGGTTAGAGGCATCCTACACAGTTTCTGGCAGGAAACTGGAGACTGGCTATTTTAATGAGTCCCACAGCTGAGTCAAGCTTTCCGGCTCTCGCCTTGGGCTGAGAAGCGCCACCCAGAAGGTCCTCTGGAAAGGGAAGGAATGTCAGCCGACAGGGACCTATTGCATGCAAAGGCTGAAGAGCCTGAGGTTGTGACAGACTGGATTTCTGTAAGAGCTCAATGCATACTCTACCAGATGGCTTCCATGCAGCCAGCAGCTTAGAGGAGAGTCCAAGATACCAACTGCAGATTTGGGGGTTGTTATGCAGAAGTGATAAGCCATGGACATAAACCCTTTCTTCAGAAAGGTAACACTCGGGGCTCCATGACTTACCACCTTGTGACCCATAAGGTCACTGTGTCTCCTGCAGCTCATTTCTCCAGCTGAGCTCGCAACAAAAACTCAGCCTCACAATGTTGGCAGGTCATAGATACCAGGATGCTTTTAAACTCCAAAGCTCCCTAAGAAGATACGGCAATGTCATGCTACACAAACCGGAGGCCGCACACCCACTGCTGGTCCGTGGCTCTGGCCGAAGCCCTCGGGCCCCTCTGCGTTTTGCTCCTGGCCCCGTTCACAAGCTGCAGCTCCTGACTGCACACCTGTCCTTGCTCCCTGGAGGCAGATGACGCCCTGTGCTCTTAAAACCTTGTTACAGGCTGAGTATCTGCACCCCCATCCACAAACATCGAAGCCCTAACAGCCAAAGAAACTGTATTTGGAGGCAGATCCTGTGAGGAGGTGACAAAGGCTAAAGGAGGCCACAAAACCTGAGACGCGCTGCCTTCTAAGAAGAGGAAGAGACACCAGCCACGCTCTCTTTGCCATGTGAGGGCTCAGCAAGAAGACAGCCAGCCATACACCAGGACAGGAGCCCTTGCCACATACTGACCCTGCTGCCAACTCGACCGTGGGCTTCTAGTCTCTAAAACTGTGAGAAAATGCATTTGCATCCTTTAAGCTGCCCAGGTTATGGCATTTTGCTTGGCAGTCTGAGCAGACTAAAACAAACCAGCAGCACACAGCATGGAAATCGTCCTTAGTGTGAGTCGCGGAAATGGGGCGAGTTCATAAAAACAAAATTTTCCTCAGCTATTAAACCTCTTCCCATAGCAACAAAATCTTTTACTACTCTGGTTACTAGTGGCTAAGTTGATTATCTTGGATTGCAATTTATTTTTCTCCTATCAGAAGGCAGAGCTGCTTGACTGGTGGGCCCAAAGAACAGAAAAGGGAGCTGGGTGTGATGGCACGTGCCTGAAATCCCAGCACTCTGAGGAGGCTGAGGCAGGAGGACAGCAAGGAGCAGCCCAGCCTAGACCACTTCATGACTTAGTGAGACCCTGTCTCAAAATAAAAAATTTTTCAAAAGCCGATAAGGTTAAGGGGAAGCATCAGGGTATTTCCTACCCCAGTGGGACTGTGTCTGACAGGAGAGGAGGCCACACACCCCAAGGGCTCCCACCCAGGAAAGACCCCGCAAACACACAGCGAGACGATGCTGCCTGCAGGCAGGGCCCTGGCAGCCTGGCCCTTCACTCTGGAACTTCCAGCCTCCGGAAGTATGAGAAACTGCTCCTGGGAAACGACACCATCTGCAGTACTGTGTTACGCGCCCAGCCCACGGCGGTGTGTGGTGCTGAGCTCATGCGGCCGGATGTGGGGCCAAAGGCCAGGGCGGCACCGGCCCAGGTAATGTAAGCACTGAAGGAGCGGAGACATGAGCTTCACTGAGTCATGTAGACTGCTTCGGGAAGAGCTTGGGATTTTAAATTCTGTGGGGTTCTCCCGGCCAGCTTTTGTTAATTTGATTGTATAACTGTTTTACATGGTGATATAAAAAATTCACCTTGACTAAAGGGCACAACTCAGTGGATCTTAGTAACGATCTACAATTAGCCGCAGTCTGTCCCTCCCTTTGTTTTTAGTGAAGAGGAGTTGCCTTGGGCTGTGTTTAAGATATATAATATAATCAGTGAACGTAAGTAACAAAATTTCCTTTACCCGTTTTTGGTTTTTGAGATAAGGTCTCCCTATAGCCCAGGCTGCCCCGGAACCCGCCATCCTCCTTCCTCAGACTCCCAGGTGCTGGGAGAACAGGCATGTGCCACTATTGCCCGGCTCTGGTGGCATTTGGTATTTTTTTTTTTTATTATAACACAGGGGACAAAAGGGTAAAAAAAAAAAAAAAAAAACGGGCCACAGGTTATCCATGGTTTTTCTTTCTCCTTAAAATCTGGGATACATTTAAGGCAGCTGTGAAGGGAAGAGGCATTTTCCTCAGAGAGGCACAGGGTTCCCTGGAGCCAGCCAGACCCTCGCCGCCCCCCGCTGCTGCCATCCCGGCTCTCACCCAGCGTGGTCAGCAGCAGCCGCACGACATGCGGGTCAGCGGCCAGCGCGGGGCCCACGCGTGGGTGGATGGCTATGTTGGCCAGCACGCGGGTCAGCTTAACCAGCACGTCCTCCGCTTCCTCCGGCGGCAGGCTGGGCCGGCCGGGCCTCGGGGGCCGCAGGGCCAGCTGGTGGTAGGTCTGGAACAAGGACAGCAGAGTCGGCACGCTCCCTTCCTCTCTGGAGAAGTGTTCTCGAGCCTGGTTGTTTTTTGCAGTCAGGTTGCCAAGGATAAAAACAATACGAACGACTAAATCCTGCAATAAATAAAAGAAGTTATGAGAGCAAAGAGACGAGAACAAACTGTTGGAAAGCATACACCCGGATTTAATTTATTCACAATTTAATTAATGTGAAAATGGAACACGTCTGGCTTCCACTAACCCATACTGTACTTGATTCCCAAGATGGGTGTGAATGGATGGTGGAGATTAAAAGCACTTGTCGGCAATGAAAGGCAACACAATGTAAGGGCCATTAACTTCAGATCCTTCGTCTGAAATTCGGGGTGGGGGGCCTTTTTCTCTCCCCTCTAGGGAATAATTAGCGGAGTGGGCGACAAAGGTCTAAATTGCTAACGTGCACAGGCTGGGCTTGAACTTATGATCCTCTTGCTTTAGCCACCCAGAGAGCTGGGATGACAAGTGTGGGCCATTGTGCCCAGCTCAGCAGGGTTTCTTAATTTTATCCCTATTGACGTTTTCAGTCAAACACTGTAACTGTTGGGGGAGGGGCACTCTGGCACAGCTGCTGCCTCTACCTCTCAGATGCCCGCAGCACTCCCCACTTGTATCACTAAAATGTTTACTGTTTCCTGGGCAACAGTCTCCAGATGAGGACCACTGTGCTGCACATGAACATCACATTAAAGCAGTACCTGGATGTTGGTGACTCGAGTGACACTTTTCTAATGACTTCCTCAACAGTATGTCCACATTTTGTGCACTTATTTGCATGTAAGGTACATTTCACATTAAAGGTTTTTGAACCGTGAAGATGAGAACATTTTAAAATTAAAGACACAGAAAGAATTATGTTCTCAGTTTGACGACAGTGCAGGCAGCACATCGGCTTTATTTCTAGGTGGCATGGAGGTCACCTGGGAGAAGATTTACAACAGGCCTGGGCCCTGGAGAAGCTTCTCAGGGGCGTGGCTAGTGGGGAGGGGTGAGCAGGATTTGAACTAGGATTATCCAGGCTACCTGCCTCCCTTGGGGTGGTTTTGTTTTGTTTGAATATCCTTTTTTGCTTTGCTGGCTTGAAAAACAATCAAGGAATTATCTCTTAAAATATAAATATGCCACCAGAAGCGATTACCATAAACCTAACTATTGGTCAGATAATAGTTATCAGGAGCCTTAAGGAAAAGAGAAAAAGGCAAAGGACTGGGCCTATGTTTCTGGAGAAGCTTCAGGACCAGGTGAGACCCAAGGGGCCCATGGCAGGAGGGTACTGGGTGTGGCAAAGAGACAGTTGAGGATTAAGGACAAAGGACAATTTTTGCCTTTGCCTAGGACTACTCTGCCAATACCAGCTTGTTCTTTCTTGCTGAAAAAAAAAAAATGTCCCCTGACAGTCTGGCAGAGAAGCAGCGAGGCTGCTGTGTACAGCTGGGAGTCATTTGCCAACATTAAGATAAGTCAGCGCCTAACGCTATCGCAAGAACTGGAGCTGGTCCAGGACGGCATTCATTTTCCCAAATATTTCAACTCAGAGCATTTAGCCAATCACAGTCATCGTCTGGTTAAGAACTGCTACTCCTTGCTCCAGCATTCAGCCAATCACAGCCGTTGTCCAGTTAGGCGCTGCTACTCCTCACTCCACCCCAGGAAACAGAGTGCCAGTCCTTAGATAACACTTGGACGGGGCAGGAGAGCTGGGGGAATACCACATAGTCAAGGACCCGACAGCACTCCCTGAAGAGTTTATAATCTGTTTGAGATGACAAGGCTAACTGATCTCTGTGGGGAAAAGCAGAGAGAAAAGGGCTAAGGAAGGGCTGGACCGGGAAGGGGATTATGAATTATAGCTCTAGAGCCAGGCAGTCTGGGTCCATAGGGGGATGTAGCCTCTTTGGGTCACTACTGACTCATTTGCAAAATGGGGAAAAATATTCATTGCATTGTGAGATAAAGTGAAATAAAACAGGCAAAGCACATTGTACTGAGTAATGATCAGGCACTGCTCTGAACGCTTTTCACATACTAGCAATGAGATATTAGCTAACAGCACTGAACTGTGGCACACACTCGCCAGTCGAATGAGGGCAGAAAGGAGGATGTTCGGTGAGCAGTAGAGGGGACAGGAGAGGTACTACACTAAACTTAGGTCCAGCCCTGAAAATGTAGGGGAGGAAGAGCGCGTGATGTGGGGAGGAGTCTTTTGAAGGGGACAGTTTCTTTCCAGGAGCCTGGCGCCACCTTGTTATTCTTTGATCACCTGCTTCCCCAAAGAATCTGGAGCGTCTGGGCCTTAACGCTGAAGCAAGCTTGCCCAGTGTGGGTGTATGACTGGAGTCCCACTTCACATAAAACCAGCGGTTACTGCAAATAATTCCCAACAGCAAAGACCCCAACTCTGGACTCCTGAAGAGGGGCACTGAGGTGGTGGCCTCTCCTAGCCCGGAGCCAGAACCAACAGAAAACCAGGAAGTCAGCCTGTAACCCAGGACAGAAGGTTTCCGAGATGCAAAAATTCTGTTTTGTATTTTCTAAACTGAGGACTGTAATTAAAATTTTTGTGGGGATTTCTACGTTTTCTGATTAGACACTATTTGAGTAGCACTTCTGAAAGTTATAATAGTAACGGTAGTAGCAGCAACTGCCACACAGATTTTCAGATATGCACAGGCACCGGCCCAAGGCTTTATGGACCTTAACTCATTAAAAATAACTTCCACTTGTGCCATCTGAAAAGCTATCTGTGCACTCCTATAACCTGGACGTCACCTTCCTCACGTCCTTGACAGCAGCAGTTTGTAGCAACTTCTGGACCTCGCTGTGCTGCCTGAACTGCGCCCTTCTCTCATTTCCACAAAAGTACATTAAACAAAGCAAGGAAGACCTGAGTGGTTTTAATGTCTTCTTGAGGAATTGGATAGTCGATTGTGTTTGCTAAATCCTTAGAGGGATGAATCCGTTCACTCTGCCCTGTCACTGCTGTATTCTGAAGGATGCTGGGCTGTTCTGCGCCTCTGCCGCCCTCTTTCTATGCCACAGCTTCTCCTTAGCTACCTGTGCTGACAGGCTCCCCAGCCTTGCACTTCCGCGGGGTGTCAGCGCAGACCTGTCAGGGGTCTCTGCACCAGGCCCTTGGCTTGGGGTCAGTGCAGGTTTTCTTAGCGATCATCATCCTTCAAAATTCCCATTCCCTCTCCTCGCTGTCACCTGCGGACTAACCTGGGAAGTGACTAATCTGTGGACTAAGCACTTCAGTGCTGCTTTTCTTTTCCTAAAAATCCCTCCAGGCTTATCCCACTCACTTCTACAATTCTTGACTCTGCTGTCTCTCTGGCCCCCACCATGGCGTGGTTTATTAAGCCTTAAAAAGGGAAGAAGAGCGCCGGCCGTGGGACAGGAACAGTTAACACTGACACAGTATCTCTTCCCCTGCTTTCAGAGGGAAAAAGGAGGGGGCGGTTCCTGGCAGCAGCAGTGCCAACTGCAGGATGGCACGCAAGATCAACAAACTGAATGGCAGATTGCACCCGCCGTTCGCCGTTCGTTTGCAGCACCCAGCTTCAGCAGCCGCTCTGCTTACTGGCTCGATCCTCCTTCTTGGGGTTGGCTAAGGCGTCTTTGCTTTTCACCCTCCTCATATGTGTCCTCCATAGGTCCAGGGAGCATGAGACGGGCCAGAACGAGAGCGGTCTCCCTGGAGGTTGGCAGAGATGGTGTTTCCCTGCCCTGTGCCCAGGCCTGACTGGCAGGAAGCCCCTCATCTTGCCACCAGTGGCCTCGCTCCCCCTACATCCTGCCGCTCCTGCACAGCACCAGGACCTGCACTTGGCAGAACTGCAGAGAGAGGCCAATCCCCTGCCACCCTATTCATCTCAGCTACTTACCCTGTAAAGATCTGTAGAAAGTAAACCGAGAACCAAGTAATGGATTCGCGGAGATCATCAGCTCCACGGCAGAAAACGATTCCATCAACAGACAGTTCTCCATTCCTCTTACTCTCAGACACCATCCAAGAACCACCCATAAATCAACATTCTACTTCTATAACTTTTATTAAATTCAACACAAAGGTGCACCTTTATACCACAACTATGTAGTTTTGGAACAACAAAATGAAGATAAATTAGGAGAGAGAGCTTTATTTTTTTCCTAAAGAAGGTAGCCTGGTATAACCGGTTCACACCAACTCTCTAATTTTGCTCAAAACGAAACCGGCCTGGCAAGAGCAGTGCCAATCAGAGTTCAAATGGCAAGTCCAGGAGGCCTGACCTCAACCACACATTCCGGTTACAGCCAGTTGCAACCATCTTCCTTGGTCCAGCACACGTGGCGCCCTGGACAGGCACGTAACTCAGTCGAGCTGGACCCCACTTTCCTGTGAGTGTTTCAAGTTGTTTTAACTGGAGCAGAATATGGAACAGAAGCGCAGTGGTCCGTGTTGGGTCCGTCTGTAGCAGCTGCGCAGCTGCTGAGTGCTGTTCTTCTCATGGGAGAGACTGGCCTGCGGCCAGTGGAAGAGGTCTTCCCTACTCAGAGAGAGGGGAAGTGAGGCTTCCAGAGACCTGAAGTCAACTACTGGGGAAGACCCGAGGCTGGACTCGGCTGGTGGGGTGGCACACGCCCATAATCCAGCTGTGCGGAAGGCTGAAGATTTGGGGCCAGGACCATCTGGGGAGACCCTTTCTCAAAGAAAAAGTAAAATGCGTTTTAGAGAACTTGCCTAGCACATATGAGGCCCTGAGTTTTATCAGCACTGGAAAGAAAGGAAGAAAGAAAAAGAGAAGGAAGGAAGGAAGGAAGAAGGAAGGAAGGAGGGAGACAGCGAGGGAGGAATGGAGGGAAGGGAGGGAGGGAGGGAGGGAAGAAGAATGGAAAGAAGCCGGGCGTGGTGGCTCACGCCTGTAATCCCAGCACTCGGGAGGCAGAGGCAGGAGGATTGCTGAGTTTGAGGCTTGCCTGGGCTACATAGTGAGCTCAGAGCCAGCCTGAACTACAAAGCAAGACCCTGTCTCAAAAAAACAAACAAACAAACAAAAAAAAAAAAACAAAAGAAAGGAAAGAAAAGCCACAACCTGAACAATCACTGCTGTGAATACAGATAATTGGCTTCCAAAACCACCTTCAGCTCGATTCCTCACCTTCCAAAGTCCCCAGACCTACAAGCACCTTCGGGGTCCCCTCCCCCAAAGGTTTGTGAGCCCCTCTCATTGTCATCTCAAAAATCTCCCAACTCCCTCCTCCTGGTGCCCACTCTGGCGATCCTGTCTGTTGTCAGGGACCTGACCCGCTCCTCCCTCTGTGAGCAATGCAAACCCTTCTTGGGGCACAGCTCTTAGGAACATCCCTCTTTCCAGAAACATCTCCAGCCTGTTCTGTGAAGGCTGAGCCAGCGCAGAACGCACCACCTGGCCCAGAGAGATGGCACCTGCGCCCCTCAGAGCTCCTCGCCCCGAGCCAGCGGAGCGAACACACTCCCCCCCCTCCTCCCCCGCTCCCACACCTTCCCTCCCCTGCTTAGTTTCTGTGTGTAATGTTGGTTCTGGAGAAGAACTGGCTTCACGCTGTCACAGAAAGAGTAAACTATGCTCAGCAGACTACGCTCGCCACAAGAGGACAACTTTCAGCAGAGGAAAACACTGCAGAAAGATTCCCAAGATGAAGGAGAAAGCGAAGGTAGAAATCTGAACTCTCTCTCCACCAGACTATTAAATGAAAATACCTTGTTCTTGCGCTGGTTAGAAGTTCCTCACACCTGAGAGATGAATCAGGCTTTGCTCTGTGTGTTGTATATTCAAGTTCCCAAGCATTTCTCGAGTTTACAGGGGGCTTGAGGAACAGATAAAACTGTACCAAACTAGGAGCATGTGCACTATGGTAAACATGTGAATTAACCAAAGGCACACACGGTGGGTCAACAATTTGCCCAAGCATTTGATTAAATATTATGAAACGCTGGAGGCTCAAAACCAAGAATCTAAGAGAAGAGTCACTTTAAAGCCAGAGGAGATGGTTTCTGATTCCTCCCCTCAGCCATCCATTCTATTAGCAGCCATTTCCTGAGCACCCACTCTCTGCCCTCGTGGCTGTCACTCAGAAGGGGCAATGCTAGAATTTCACTTTGTGTCTCATTTCTTTTCAAGCTGGCAGACAGAAAGCAGGCATTGAGCTGAGCCGGTTCCACAGGGGCAAAGCAGTAGGACCCGGAAAGCACGAACCGGCGTAGGGCTCGCTGTGCTGGCTGCCTGGTCAGGGGTGCCAAGGGTGGTGAGCAAGGCCAAAGCAGAGAAAAGAATCAAGCTCTGCCACGGCCTGCGCGCCCCCTGGGGCTGTCTGCAGAGGGTCAGGGGGACGGCCAGGCACACCGTGCGGGGAGCAGAGGCCGGGCCGGGCTCACACAGAGGCACTGGGGAAGGGTGGAGGCCCCTTCGTAACCAATCCTCAGTGGCCTCAGGGCATGGAGGGGAAAGAGAGGTCACACATTCTCCCTGGGCTGCTGAAAGGCAGGAGCTGCGTGAGGGACAAAGAGCTAAGAAAAGAAAGGGGAAGTTTTTCCTTTCAGCCCACACTGTCCAGCCATTCGCGGTCTGGTGTGTGTAACACCATGCCCCGTACAACAGAATCGGGGCTCACCACTGTGCGCGCACCACTGCAGACAGCTGTGGGCTCTGCAGAAAGAAAGCAGCGTGGAGCAAGAGGTGTGACTCTCAAAACAGCCTGAGCCTGGCGATTCCCAGACAGGCCTGGCGGAGGCTCTGGCGATGCTCCTATGTCTGGAAGTTCCATTTTACAAAAACATATCTAGAAGTGCAGAGGGTTAGAGAGAGAGCGGATCAGAGGACACGTGGGATGGGAATGTAGATAAACATTTTTCTTTTTGGCTCGTACATGACCTTTGCAAAACACTGCCAGGCTTCTATAAATCTAATTTCAGGCACATTATCCAGATCTCATGCCCAGCAGATACTTACAGAAGAAATGGGGAAAATCCCTTCATGTTCTTCCAAAAAACCAACCCACACGTGCCTTGCTCAGCTGCTAAATGTAGCAACACTGACGTCAGAGGCAGCTCCAAAGGCGGGCTCTGCTTCCCGAGACGGACAGCAACCCCACCGGCTCCCCCGTTATTAAGCCCATCTGTTTGCACACTGGGCTTGCACCAAATGTAGTTTACACCATTAAGCAGACAGGATGTGCCTATTTCTTAAATGGGATTTGTCATTGGATTGAATTCTGGTCTGTGTTTTTTACCTAAGTCTAAAGTTTGGTTTTCAGATTGCATCAGACCCACTGAAACACTGCTTCTGTCTCAGTTTCTGTGTATATGGGGACTGGAGTGATCGCGTGTATCACAGACTTTGAGCAAATTAACGGCGTTAAGTATGAGCCGAAGTACTTGCCCTTGTTCCTCCCGTGGCACTGTGGCAAAGGAGCCGTGGGCAGTGGATCCCTTCTCGTTGACACTACTCTGGAACTAGACGTTCCTGGCTCGGGCTGCCTGCAGCCCCCACATGCAGACCCTGGCCCATTTTGCGTTCAGAGAAACGTGCTGAAAAGTAGACTATGAACTAAATGCTCTCAAACTAATCTTTGTTAATTTAGAAACTTTAGATGTGGTTATTTACTAAATATTCTCAAAACAGGATATCTGCAGGAATACCTACTGATTATTATTATTACTATTTTTTGAGACAGAGTCTTGCTTTGTAGTTCAGGCTGGCCCTGACCTCTCTATGTAGCCCAGGCAAGCCACCGCAAACTCAGCAATCCTCCTGCCTCTGCCTCCCGCGTGCTGGGATGACAGGCATGAGCCACCATGCCCAGCACTGTGGTATGTGGTATTGATTGCTGGTGGGCTTGAGTCACCACGCCCAGCATTCTATGTGGTTACCGGGATCGAACTCAGGACCTTGTGCTTACGAGGCAGGCGTTGGAACCACTGAGCTAATCTCTGGCCCCACCTACTGATTATTTTAATCAAAATTGTTAGGTCTCCCGCTAACAGAGGAGCCAGCAGCACGTGGCCTGTCTGGCTAAGTGTGGTCCACGTCCACCCTTGGGCAGAAATCCGGCAGAGAAAATGTAGGGGAGAGTCTAACCTACCATCGTGTTTTCTCTAGCTAAGAAACTGTCCTTTAACTCTTGGTGTAACAGGCAATAGTCAAGCAGTTATCACCATTTATTGGGAAATATGTCAACACTGCGCAGTCTCGCCCAGTTCCGTTCCTGCTTGGTCAGGGAGACTTGCTGTCAGCCACAAGCCTACAGAGGGAGACTGACCCTTTGTGGCTGATTTGATTTATCACTCAAAGCCTTCTGAGGTTTTGTGGGAAAACTGCTGTTATCAATATTGAGAAGAATGTTTTAATGAACCGCCTTAATAATTTATACCTGCATTCCCAAACCTGCCGCTCATTTGAATTCCTTGAGGAGTCTTTTAAAAACAGACTCTTGGGCCCTATTCCAGAATAGAACTGAGAATCTCCCAGGCCTGTGTACAACCTGTATTTCTAAAGCTTCCCAGGAAACTCTGATGATAAACCAACTTCGGGAGTCATGGGCTTAAGTCAGAAAAAATTAGAAATTTCCTACCACTTTGGTACCCATAATTTTTTATATTATTGCATTTAAAAAATCTATATAAATCCATGCTCCTAGTAAAGAAGTCTACAAGACTGATGTGTGGAAAATAAAAGTGAAACCCATCTAGCCACTTACTATCAATAAGTTTAACATAGGAAGATGAAGTATATTTAAAAAGACCTGCTCTTATGTGCTGAAATAGACTTTACTTCGACAAGAGATAAGAATGTAACAGTGACAGGAAAAAGATCTCTCTCTCTCGATCTCTCTCTCCCTCTTCTCTTTATCTCCCCCTTAGTGGAAAACAACAGCAGCACAGCATTTTCCTCTCCCTGGGAAGCCACTGGCCACAGTTTCCCCATCACCTATCTGATAAGATCACTTTCAGAAATATGTGTAATATTTTATCACTATAGCAGGGTTTTTGTTCACTTTTTCTGTTTGAGATTTCTGTTTCTATGTTTTTTGTTTTGTTTGCGGTACCGGGAATTGAACTCTGGCCCTTTTCCTTCCAAGGCAGCCGCAGTACCACTTGAGCTAAATCTCTGGCCCCCCTCTATGTTCTTTTAAAACACGGCCATGAAAATGGTCTGATTTAAAAATGCAACTGAGATGATATGGCTCTGTCTCTGTCAGGCAGCAGAGTGGGAAGCTTCTGGGCTGCTGGGACTCGGTGTCCGTGTGGAGGGCACTGTGCCCCAAAGCAGTAGTCGCGCGGTGACCCACACTGTGCAGAGACTCATGGGAAATGAAATCCAAGGGTCTGGTCAGACACAGAATAGTACTGACAGGAAAGGGACTGACAGGCTGGTGGATCTGATGTTCCATGAGAATTCAGGGATGTCTTCACTTAGATTTACCTTCTTAATCTTTAGTGTCCTTAATATGTCTCATTGTTGTACAGCTTTTTAATTAGCATATTTATGAGTGTAATACACATAATTTCATTGTACTTTATTTTCACAATCATATTGGATATGGGTATCTATACTT
>PVIC010005744.1:46011-56839 GCA_004025085.1 Thryonomys swinderianus
TTTTATTTTCTTTCAGAATCATATTTATTCTTTCCCCTCATTACATTCCCACACCAAATTTCCTATGGAGATTTCCCATTCTACAAAAACTGTCATACTTTCTAGAGCTCATTTGCATCTACAGGTGCTCATATCAAAGAGAAGATCTGGTATTTGCCTGCGATCTATTTATTTCACTTGTTAGTGTGTCCTCCAGGTGTATCCATTTGCACATAAGTGAATCAATCTTGTCATTCTTTATGGCAGAATAATACTCCATTTTATAAAAAAAAACACATCTGCTTTATCCACTCTCCAGTTGGCGGGCATTTGGGTTGTTTCCAAGATTGAGCTATCATGAACTGAGCTGCTATGAACAGAGGTGTACACCTGTCTTTCCAATGTGATTTTTTAAATTCCTTTGGGTATATTCCTAGCAGGGGGATAGCAGGGTCAAATGGGACCCCTAGTCCTAGTTTTCTGAGAAATCTCCACACAGATCTCCACAATGGTTGCACAAGTCTGCAATCCCGCCAACAGTGGAGAAGGGTTCCTTTCTCCCCACAGCTGTTGTTTGTTCTTTTGAGACAAAGTTCAAGCTGTGTAGTTCAGGCTACCCTCAAACTCCTGCCTCTTAGATTACAGGTGGATGTGCCCCTATGCCTGACTTCTCAGGTTTTTAAAATAGGGGTAACCTAACCTCTCAGAGCAAAGATAAAGTGTACAGACCCTTTCTGATTGTTTAATCATTTGGTGATAGTTGGTGAGACAAAGTTTCCGAAGTGTATTTATTTCTACAACCCAAATTAATCTTGTAGAAACATTTCCTAGAATTGAAACATAAATAACTATAGGAAGTAGTAATTTTACTTGTTATTGGAATAATGAATTACATTTTAAAGATCAGCTCTAAAATTTGACATCTAAGCAAATCTCGGATGTGGCAGTTTTTAACCACTGTAGATCAGCACACACACATCAGAACATGTTGTGGGATTTCTGGAAATTATTTTTACTCCCAACAAGCAAAGAAAAATACATCATATTCAACAGGCCACCTGAGCCAAGGGAAACATGAACTTAAGTTACTGCACTGGTCTGAAGTAATTCAAAAACCATCATTTCTGCATTGCTGTTGTTTATGGCAGCCCATCAATATGAAAAGTATGGGGAAAAAATCTTATTATTTCCTTCTCCAAACTAGGAAGAGGAAAGTATATATTTCAGGAAGAAGTACTTGTGTATTAGAAAAACTGTTACACTCTCCAGGCTCTAAAGCATTTTATACACTCAAAATTCATTCTTTCACCCTCTTTCACTACTGTGCCTGGCACAGTCTGCCCTGGGACTCTCAGTCATGGGGTCAGCAGTTATAGAAGTGGTACCATATGGCAAACTACAAAGAAATATTTTTATGAAGATTTATTTGGTTAATGGGTTTAGAAGTAGTGGGGACACTACTACTGTAGCGTGAACTCTTGAACAGTTCTACCAAAATATTTGGGTTTTGAGGAAAACATAAATTTAAGTATTTTCCTTACTAGAAAAGAGTCCAAGTGATGGCTCGAAGCTGTAATACTTCAGTCTCCTGTATAAGCAAAGGAAAGTACAAAGTCTAACCCTTCTTGAACTGGGTGAGACACTGTCTTGCTAATAATCCAGCCTGACCTTGAAATGAGGGCCAGGGCACCTCAACCCTGACTGCCAGAAGTGCAGGTGTGTGCCCCTGCTCCCAGTGCTTCCGAGTCTAATTTTTAAACGTTAGTAATACTACAAAGCGAGACCCTGTCTCAAAAAGCAAAAAAAAAAAAAAAAAAAAAAAAGTTAAACAAGATTAAGAATAGAAGCTTTAAAAATTAAGATTATATCTAATATACAGATAAAACCAACAGATTTACAAAGTATTTGTCTGAATAATGAGTCAGTCACTATGATGGTAAAGTTGGTTCCATGGATTACTGGAAAAAAGGGAATTTACAGCATGTTCAAAAGTGTGAGAGTGAGATTTCTTGGTTAGCTAGCTGGTTAATAGACTACAGTGTAATAAGACCATAACTTTGAGGTGACCCTGTTTACCAGACAGAATCTACAAAGTAACACACAATTTCATAAGGTCTGGGTTCTAATCAAATAGTAAATAGGAAATTCAAACACTGATATGCTCTAGAGACCAAAGCTGTGGGCAGCCCATTCAGTCAAGCCCCAGACTGACACTGTCAGGGCATGTCTCCCCACACACATCTTTTTTTCCTTTTTTTTTTTGAGACAGAGTCTCACTTTGTATTTCAGGCTGGCCCTGACCTCACTATGTAGCTCAGGCAAGCCTCAAACTCAGCAATCCTCCTGCCTCTGCCTCCCGAGTGCTGGGATGACAGGTATGAGTCACCAAGCCTGGCACTGCATGGTACTGATTGCTGGTGGGCGTCAGTCACCACACTTGGTATTGTTGTACGTGGTTACTGGGATTGAACCAGGGACCTTGCACTTGCTAGGCAGATGCTGAACCACTGAGCTAAATCTCCAGCCCATCTCCCGCCCCCCCCACCACACACATCTTAGTTCCACACTCTAGATGTCTCCTCAGTAACAGAATACAGGTTAAGATCACAGGCACGCTGGCAGGACTCCTGGCTCTGGGTCTACTAGCTATGTTGGAATTTTTAATGTCACACACTACTAAGGGGTGAACTGACTGCTTCAGGAGGCTTCACAGAGACAGGGACCTCAGAGTCTGTCTTAAAATATGAATTGCCTTTTAAAGATGAGAAGTTACCAGAGAAATGTTATCAGAGTCCCCTAAGCCCTTCTTCCTAAGAGCTATTATCTGAGAATTTTAAAATTAGTTTCACTAAGCTTGGTCACAAAGTTCTTTGCTTAATTACAAGGATTACCGAAGGCAGAGGTAAGTGACCAATAAAAAGAAGAGACAGAAAGAATCCACAGAAGCAAACATACGTTTAAGAAACTCATGAGTAGATTCAGACTCCCAGCGTGGGACCAATAACTTCTCTACAGTAATGATGGTGGCTTAGAATAATGGCTTTGGAAATGTGTAATGTATTTGAATATGACTTTCATCTTTACGAGCAAAATAAACTTGGTGACTACAGGAATAACAGGCAGTTCAGTTTGCAAAATGCTCTTCATTATTCTTGGTAACTTTAGTAGGAACACAAAATTATAATGCCAATCAATAGAAACATACAGCTTTTAAATACTAATTTTGCTTTACAGATAACTAAAGCAAAAAACCAATTTAGTGAGGAATATGGTAAAATTTTGTGCCAATAAGGCTGGCATAAAAGGGATGGAGTGCCAGCTTGGCATGTGTTAGGACCGGGGTTTGATCCCCTATAGCACAAGAACAGTAACAACAACAAAAACCAATTATTCCAGCTATGTGTTAGGATATGTAGTTCCCTGAACCACACCAGTACCTCAGATCTCTCATACTGGCAAGGTTGCAGAATGGTGTCTATTAAAGATGGTCACCATCTAAGCTATCATCAGAAACAACACTGCCATAAAATAACAGGACAACTTGTCAGTACTCGACAGAGTTTTTTCCTTTTTAAAAAAGTATAGGTTAGCACATAACTTGAAATCAAACTACGAAACAACAGTGTTTTCTTTTACATTCATCAGAAAATTTGGGTGCAAGGCAAAGAAGTCTTTTCCAGGTTATCTAAATTTTCTAGCACCAAACCACTACGGCAGATTGGACATTGTAGTATACACTTGTAATCCCAGCATATGGGAGGTTGAGGCAGGAGGACTGCAAGTTTGGGCTGAGCCTGGGTTACATAGTGAGACTGTCTCCAAAACACTGTTTACCCAAACAAACCAACACACCAAGGCAGACCGGAGATTTAGCTCAGTGGTTCCAGCGCCTGCCTCTCAAGCACAAGGTGCTGAGTTCGATCCCTGGTAACCACATAAATGCTGGGCATGGTGGCTCACACCTGTAATCCCAGCACTTGGAAGGCAGAGGCAGGAGGATTGCTGAGTTTGAGGCTTGCCTGGGCTACACAGTGAGCTTGGGGCCAGCCTGAACTACAAAGCGAGACCCTGTCTCGGAAAAAAATAAAATAAAATAAAATAAAATAACCACACACCAAGGCAAAAAGAACAATGGTGATAAAATAAAATGCTAATTAAAATTCTTAAAAGTAAATTTTGAAATAAATATGTAAGTATATGTGCTGCTGAAGGGAGCACAAATAAAATATGTAAATAACTTTTAAGTAAGCATCCCATCTAAAAGATTTCAGTACATATCACATTTTTTAACATTTAAAAATGAAAGGGAATAGAGATAGCTATGATTTTCATCAGCTTAAATCATTTGCCTAAAGACTACAGCTCTGATATGTTGTACCAAAATCTAAATAAATAAATGTATAATAGAGACTTCAGTGAACAGCATGTTATGAACACTGTAAGGCAGATTAATAATTCATTCTTTACTTGACATGACAAATTCTTGTACTGTGAAATATTTCAAAGTATGTAATTTACAGAAAATACAAAACAACAGTGAAAGTGTTGGCAATCCAAATATCTAGAATAAAAAATTCAACTGCATTACTAACAGTTTCTTAAAGTAAATAAATAGAACTTTATTAATAATTTAAACACTGTTTTATCATCTTTAAAATATAGTAATGTGTGGGATTGGGTGACATACACCTGTTACCCCAGGAAGCACTAAGGAGGCCGAGACAAGGGTTACTATGAGTTTTAGGCTAGCCTGGGCTGCACAGGAAGTTCAAGGCTAACCTAGACGACAGAGTGAAACTCTGTCACAAAAAGAAAGGTAGTGATGTAATACAAGCTCAGAAATTTCTGCCATCTACAGAACTGAAATAATAAATAGTTAACATGGTATAAAATGACAAATTGGTAATTCTCAGAAATACTCCCCCAAACCCTCACACTGAAGATCAAACTCAGGACCTTGCACTTGCCAGGCAGTTGTGGAGCCAATGAGGTACATCCCCAGCCCAGAAATACTTGTCTTGATAAAAATAAACTGAATGTCATTTGGTAGGAATTAGAATTTATTTATTTTTTTTGAGACAGGGTCTCGCTTTGTAGTTCAGGCTGGCCCTGAGCTCACTATGGAGCCCAGGCAAGCCTCGAACTCAGCAATCCTCCTGTCTCTGCCTCCCAAATGCTGGGATGACAGGCGTGAGTCTCCACGCCCAGCATTCTATATGGTCACCGGGATCGAACTCAGGACCTTGTGCTTGCGAGGCAGGCGCCGGAACCACTGAGCTAAATCTCCGGCCCTAGAATTGATATTTTGAGGTGATGAGTAGCTAATATAAACAGATATAAAGTTTTAGATTAACATATTCTTACTATGCATTTAGTTTAATTATTTGGTCTTTTAATACAATTTTTATGATTTGGGGGAAATTACTCAAAATTAAAATAAATATTGAATTCCTGTGTGATATGCCTTACTTGAATCATTTGTAAAGGTGTACAGAGCTAGGCTACATTAAATGGGCATTCAAAAACTGATAAGAATTCATATTTATACTAAACATTAAAGTTTGATTAATAGGAAGTCATTCATGGGTTCTTTTTCAAAAGAACCATATACCCTTTGTCCAAATCAATCAAACTAAATTATTTTATTTAAATACTTTACCTAATAATTTCATCTCCTAAATACAACATGATCAAAGAAATATTTAAAGAATCTTCACAGTGTGTTCATTACATGGGGACCCCAAACTTTAGTTTGTATCACAAGCCCACAGAGCTGGGGGTAGAGCCCACTGAGGCACCGACTGAAATAAACAGGTGTCCACACTCACTCAGCCTAACATGTCTGTCATCCACATGGTCTACGGATCCCTGGGAGGAACAATACTCCTGGTGTCCACCTGATTTCCTCCCTAAGTCTGGAGATCTCCTAAGGCACTTTTGCCTTCAATTACTTTCTTTTCAAGCCCTCATTGCCTGAAGGACTGACCCTGAATGACAAGACACTGAAACAAAGTACGGTTTATAGAAATTTGCCAGTGCGAAAACACTGAAGATACTTGGAAATTAAAGAACTGACCTGCTTCTTCTGGTATTTGTTTATCAGATTCAAAAACAAGGCATAGCATCTGGAATAGTTGGCCAACGCTGTACAGCAGTCACGGTAAGATGTTAGTTTGCTGCAGAAATGCCAGGTGGGAAAACAAAAATCAACTTTATTTTTCTATGAAATTCTTTTTAATTTTTTAAAGTTTCATTAGCATGTTTATAATACATAGTGACTGCATTTGCTGGTACATGTACATAACACTACTTAATTCTTACGCCCTCCACCCCATCTCTTGATCCTTTTCTCATTTTACAAAACTCAGGTACATACAGGTATCATTTTAAATGTGGTTCTTCAAAGTACTGCCTAGTGAAAAAGAAAGAGTCGTGAAATACTCCTCGGCCAGTCTGGAGAAGCTATCAAGAGGCTTGCTCTCTGTCTGCCCTATATTCTGCAGGAATGGAGCAGGGAAAGTTAGCTGACCCTGCAAAAAACAGACTGTAATACTACAGTCTGTAATACCTATATATGGTACAAACTCACACTATCCTACGTAGCTTAGAGGCACAAGTTAGGAAATTTATAGAACATTCGGTTGGATTCTGGTGAATTCCCTGGGACTCTGTGTAAAATGCTCTAGTTTACAAGATCAGCAGCACTGTCCTAACATCAAAAACAAAAAAAGGCCTTAAAGCAAAAATCCTCCAAAACAGTTTCCAAATTTCTACGCAAACAAAACCTGCAAGGCCATACCGATAAGCCCACATTAAATTGAGGGCTATTCATAAATTTCTTACTAACTGATGGATAAAACAAGGTTAAACATCATTAATATTTTTAAAAATTTGACTATGTACTAAGCTATACATAGATCTCAATAAATTTTCAGAAAACTAGTATCTTTTTTTTTTAAATTTTTGAGACAGGGTCTTGCTTTAAGGCAGATTAATGGATTAATGATTCATTCTTTACTTGACTTGGCAAATTCTTATACTGTGAAATATTTCCAAGTATGTAATTTATAGAAAATAATAGTTCAGGCTGGCCTGGAACTCACTATGTAGCCCAGGCAAACCTCAAACTCGTAGCAATCCTTCTACCTCTGCCTCCTGAATGCTGGGATTACAGGTATGAACCACCATGCCTGCCGTTGTGGTACCAGGGATCAAACCTGGAACCTTGAACTTGCCAGGCACATGCCGGAACCACTGAGCTAAGTCCCTGGCCCAGAAAACTAGTATCTTATAGGCTATATTTTCTGCTCAAAATATAGCAGGGCACAGTGGTACCCAACACTAGTATCAGCATTTGAAGGTTGAGGCGGGAGGATTCCTTGAGTCCAGAAGTCTGAGAGGTAGCAAGACCTCATCGCAAAAAAAGTATACTTTAATTAGAAGTCAATTTTTAAAGTTTATTTTAAAACACACTGTTAGAAATTTAAAACTACATTATCTTATGGGTCAAAGAAATAACATCTAAAAATATTTAGATCTGAATAACAAACACTATAAATTAAAACTTACAGGATGCAGCGAAAGCAGTATCTAAAGGTAAATGTGTAGCTTTAAGAAGACCATAAAGAAAGATATGGGATTTCTAAGAAAAATGGATAAAAATATAGAGAGCAGAAAAATGTAATGTGGAGAATAAAAAAGGATTAATAAGAGCAAAAGGAATAAGATAGAAAACAAGCAGGCAGCGAGGTGGATCAGTCCACCCATCAACCCTTTTCAAAAACTAATGAAACTGGGCCAGAGGGTTAGCTCAGTGGTTCCGGCACCTGCCTCGCAAGCACAAGGTCCTGAGTTCGATCCCGGGTAACCACATAGAATGCTGGGCGTGGAGACATGCCCACCAACCATCAACACCGCATACCACAATGCCGGACGTGGTGGCTCACGCCTGTCATCCCAGCACTCGGGAGGCAGAGACAGGAGGATTGCTGAGTTCGCGGCGGCTTGCCTGGGCACCATAGTGAGCTCAGGGCCAGCCTGAACTACAAAGCGAGACCCTGTCTCAGGAAAAAAAAAACTAATGAAACTGGCAAACCTTTGGCAAGACTCACGCAGAGAAAGGGAAGCGTCATAAATAGTCAAAATTGGAAATGGAGATCAGTGCTAAGAAGAGAGGCAATCAGTGGAACGGAACGGTCTGAAGTATCCCCGAGCCAGGAAAACTGAGACGGTGCCTCTCCAGCGCCCTGTGCCGCTCTGGGAAGTGCCTCGCTCTGCCCGTCCTCAGCCTCGCTCTCCTCACACACCAAAATGACATGGCAACAGTGTGCCTCCTTCAAACGCTGCTGTGAGGATTCAACCAATCAGTGTCTAGAAGATACTCAGAATACTGCCTGGAATGTAGCAAGTACCATAAATAAGTAAACTACATAAAAGGAACCTAATTAGGAACCTAATTAGGGATGTGTCAGGGATGAAAGGGACAATATGTAAAAGAACATTTGAAGCAATTTAATTGTGTTTAAAACTTAGAAATAACTTTTTGAAATGGAGCCAAATAGAAATAAGAGATATGACTAGATATATAACCATTAAAGAAACTGAGTTCGTCAGGCCCGATGGTACATGTTTGTGGTCCAGCTACTCAGAAGGCTGAGGCAGGAGGGCTGCTTGAGCTCAGGAGTTCAAGATCAGGCTGGACAATGTAGTAAGACACTAGTTGAGAGAGACACACAGAGAGAGTGAGAGGGGAAGACAGAGCGGGGGGGGGAAAGGGGGAGACACAGAGAGAGAGAGAAAGAGAAAATAGAGGGATCGAACTGTGAACAATACACACACAGAGTCCATGTTAACACCAGCTTTTGAGTGAGCTCTCCAAACTTTTCAAGACACAGGTTTAATTTTCATAAATTCTAGAAAAGACAAAACTTTGAAATCTACTCAGCTCATTTTATGAGGCTGGTATAAATTTGACACTAAAACTAACAAAGACAATACAATACAAGAAAAGAAAAGGTCCACCTACCTCGTGCCCACAAGGGAAACACCCTAAATAAAATAGTTAAACAGATCCAGCAGTATGTAATGGCTGAACATGAGGCAACTATTAATGTAATTTAATAGATTAACGGGTTGAAAAAGTAAATCCATACCATCAAAATGGATTCAGCAAGCATTTGAGATAACTGAATATTGAAGAAATCCCTTCATAAACTTCTGAAGGGTATCTGCAAAAACCTAAAGCAAATATTTTCAGCTGGTGAAGCCATCAAAATACAGGTAATTCTTTTCAAGTCTGGAGACAGGGAGCAGACCCGCCGCTCCATGATTGTATGTTAGACTCCTGAGCAATGTGATAGTCTGGAAATGAGGCTGGGTGGGGAAAGAATTACAATAATTGGGGGAAAAATATTCTTATTTGCATAAAATCTGCATAAAATCCAAGAAAATCTATAAGAAGACCAAATTTTCATCGAGATTCTTGGGTACAACATTAATAAGCTTACTATTAATCTACATCAGCAACAATATATGAGAAAATAACTTTTTAAAAGATTCCCTTCATACTGGTCATGAAGAACCTAGGAATAAATCTAGAAAAGTGTGCAATATCTTTGTGGAGAAAATTATATAATTGTGTCAGAGGACGAAAAGATGTTACAAACACATACAGTGAAAAGATTCATATCAGAAAAGATGTCACTCCTCCCCATTCCAAGCCCAGGTCCTATCATGGACTTTGCTGATTCTTTGATTCATATAGAAAAAAACAAAAGTCTGGATTTTTTTTTTTTTTGAGACAGGGTCTCACTTTGTAGTTCAGGCTGGCCCTCAGCTCACTATGTAGCCCAGGCAAGCCTCGAACTCAGCAATCCTCCTGTCTCTGCCTCCCGAGTGCTGGGATTACAGGGGTGAGCCACCACACCTGGCACTGTGGTATGTGGTATTGATTGCTGGTGGGCGTGAGTCTCCACGCCCAGCATTGTATGTGGTTACCAGGATCGAACTCAGGACCTTGCGCTTGGGAGGCAGGCGCCGGAACCACTGAACTAACCCTCTGGCCCACAAAAGTCTGGATTTTAAAGGACAAAAGGCAAGAGATTCATCTTATAACAAGACTGTAATTAAATCTGTCAGTTTTTTAAAAGTGATACCAGTCTAACACTAGGTCTACAAGCATTTTATTGTGGCACTAAAACATCAAGTCCGGACTCGTAACCTCACACTGGGGTCATTACCAAGTCAGTCTTCAGGAAATTTTGTGAAGTATTTATTTAAACAAGCCCAATATTACATTTCAAGAAGCACCTGGAATCGAGGGATGGTAGTAGAGGTCTCTAATCCTCTGGGAGGCTGAGGCAGGAGGATTTTAAATCCCAGTTCACCCAGGGCAAGTTGGTGAGTTGTTGAGACATTGTTTCAAAATTAAAAATTAAAAGTTAAAAAAAATGTCCTGAGGATAAAACTCAGTGTGAAGCTCTTGGATTTAATCCTCAGAACAAAAAAAATCCCAAAAAACAAACAAAAAAAAAGGGCAAAATAAACAAACACACCCACCCAGGAGTCTTGAGAAGCAGAAGGATCATTATGCAAAAATCCTGCCAAAAAGCTGGGAGAAAATACAAATTAAAGGCATCACTGAAATTTAATAACATCTTACTTTGAGGCAACCTGGATTTAAATGGTCACCACCAGGGATGTGTGAGCTGACAGAACAGCTAAAATAGAATAGCCTCTGATAAGAAAATTAGTCAGATAGAGAAGAAAACTCTTAGATACCATTTCCAAGTATACCAGAAAGTTTGTCATGTCCCACGGTATATAGTCCTTTAGTGTCGGTGAACTGAGA